>JXSR01S026091.1:49361-63393 GCA_000969725.1 Ophiothrix spiculata
GTTGTTGGCAATACTTTTTCCAAGTTCGATGTTTCTATCAGGGAGTACCGCACAATTTCTGAATTATCATTTGGTGTTATCGGTAATAGAGATTTTTGTTATTTGCATTTATCTTTTCTACTGTTTTTTATTTGTCTGATAATTTTTTTTCATCGCATAATAAATTTATTCTTCTTTTTACCATTTCACCGAAGCATATATTAGTGATGCTTACCTTCATAAATTTCAATTTATTCATTTTCATTTATTTTTTTCAATTTATTACACGGATGGATTAAAAACAACTACAAATAAATAAACAAAATTCATCACTACTTGAGTGAAAGGAAATACATATTATTATGACAACGTCTCATTATATCTAAAGCTATATCAAAATATATTGCAAAAGGTTTTATTGTACATTTGTCTAATTATTTTAACCATAATTAATTTAAAACAGTATCGTATATGGTGGCTCTAAAAACAAAATTGTCCATAACATCAATACGGTTTGACCGATTCAACTGAAACTTGAAACTTAGACTTCTGAAGTAGTTATCCTTCATATGACATTGAAAATTAAATTTTGAAAATCCTTTAATGCCTAATCCTAGCACTTCTTTTTAAGATTGCCCTGAAGTTGTTATTTCTATCCCCTACTCACCAATTTAATAAAATTCATTAAAAAGTATGAATTATTTTTCATTATATTTTATTCAGCATAAACGGGAATAAAACATCATATTGTTCCATACCTTATAGTCTGGACATCCTGATATCATGTGACATTATGAAAGCTCCATGTGTTATGATGGCCTCTTACTGCCAACGCGAAGAAGATAAGGTTCACGTTTGGTTTGAGAATTGTGTTTGATCGAGCATTGTGTTTGATTCATAAAACAGTCAATGTCATTATTGAACAAAAAGTAAAGAAAAAAAACCTGTTGTAAAACTGAAATTCCTATTCAGTTTTTCGGGAATTTGTTATTTTATCCTACCTGATGAGCGAAACATAAATAAAACATAAATACCATTGCCTTCATTATGAAATTGTTCAGTATGTGCCATGCTGACAGCCCCGTATATACATGTACATTAAAAGGTATATATTTCGTTGCCGTAAATATTTGTACGTACTATTCAATACGTTCAATATTGAAGACATTTGAGACTTCATATTGTAAATATATGATGTACATAATTATACATTAGAACCTGTGAATAAAACACTTGTTATATTTTTATTATTTGCTTCAAAATTTGGGAATTCCTATAAACTTTCAAATTTCATGTGAAAAAATTAGGAAATGTGTAAAAAAATAAAGACAATTCTCATGTCTGGTAACTAAACAGGGGAATTCTCACATCAGAAATGATTAAAAAAATGAAAATGAGAATGTCAATGTCTTTTACCCTTCCAGAGATATATAAAAGGATAACTTTCGGTGGGAATTCCTACAGCAACAATAGGGTTTTTTTTAAATGAAAATGGGAATAGTTTTCAAAAACAGTGTACTCTTTAGGGGGTGTCATTAATTTCTGGAATAGCCCAATATAAAAAGAATGAGTTTACTCTAAGGATTCAACAAGTAAAGATAATGTGCATAATATGTAGGTCCGAAGAATATTCTATTAAATTTATATAATATGCCTATATAAATTGTACTTCCAAAGCATGTAAAGTGTTTGAAGGCTCGCAAAAGAAAGATTGCAATTATAAATAGGTCACTGAATGATTATATACGTTGCAAAAGCTTTGTTGGAGATCATTCTATAATGGTAGAGCGTAGAGCACAACTATATGATTCATCAACTGCCTTTTGAGTATGTGTTAGCAATTCATTCTGGTATTTGCCTCATGGGTATCTTTGTCGATGTTGTATTTTGCTTATCTCTGCCAATAGATAATGTATTTTGCTACCGTTAGGTACCTAATGATATTTGATTTTGGTCAAAATGTGTAAACGTATGCTTAAATTGATAGTTTTAAACATCTGCTTTTGAGATACTTGAAAAATGACATTTATAGTCTCATACTAGCAGAAAGTGTGGCGGATTTTAGGTTAAAGAGTAAATACCAACACACATCTCGGGCACTAGCTTCAAGTAGTACTTGACATTTCCAATGAAAGATCGTTTTGTATTGATGAAGCTTTCTTGCTATGAATAATTGTACATGCTTCACGAAATGATGTTCTCAAGCTAACTAGCTTTTGAAATTAACCAGGACTTGTGTTCATTATGCAACATAGTACTATACCATCATTCATCACTGCTACCAGGACTGACTGCTACGAGTAATGAATTCTTTAATGAATTTCTATAGCATTATTTTCATTGCATATATGGTTTTTGTGATTTAATTAAATTAAGTTGCCAGTGTGCAGTTGTTCTTTTTCAAAGTGAGTTGCAGTATTGATGTTCTAGTTGCATTAACTGAATCTGAACGCGGGCATTATTTTAAGCAATAAAAATGGTTCAAAGATTATACGCATATATCTATCTCTTGTATTATCAAAATATCATGATTTGTCTTTTTAATCATTATAAAGACACCAGTGACTCATATCATTTATCTATTATGCTACTCTAGCAGGTGGTTGGTTTATATTAAAAAAATACATCAGTTTTAAACAAAATCACGTTTACAAATTGAAAGAATGCTCAATCAAATTGTTATAAAACCGTGTTAATGGCATTCATGTAAGCGTTAGTTCGAAGGAAGCATGTTTTCCATATTTTCATCAATAAGGATTTCCAATCAATAGCGTATTTTGGCCCAGATATAATTATGCAAATATAGTTAAGTTCCCTATATATAGATATTCAATGGTATTATGTTTTAACAAGAATGTGTACTGTACAACATATTATGTTCACAGTAGTTTTAAAAACAGGAACTGTTTTACTATGTCCGTCAAGTACTCTTATGTACTTCTAAAGCATTTTAAAGCCCGGGTACGATGAATGCCCAAATACATGCAATACTTTTATATGAAATCTTGACCTGAGATTTTCGAAAATTGCTCAGTTTATCTATGTTGAATAGTTTTTTCTTCATTTAGAATGCAGTAAATGGGTGATTTATTTGTAGAACTGAGAGTATCAGGAGATCCCTAGTAAATCCGGAAATATCCTTTTCATGTTTTGCTCCACTACTATATGGATATCACTTTGCAACTAAATGTGCTGATTGATAACTATGATACTTTATCGGTGTACTTTAGAATGAGACATAACATAATTTGGATTATGGATGTTGTTATGTATTCTCCTATTGTAATGTATCTTTCTATAAAGAATTATTCGAGATAACAAGTTATACTTAGCTGCTGCTTTTACCTCATCCAGGGAGATACAATGAACTAAAGTAATGGAAATTTTAGACATTATCACATCTTTTCAACATAATAAAGTCGATCAATAAAAACATGGTTTTTAATAATTCATTATTAAAAAAGCAAACAGCTTCTTTGAGATCACCAAAACAGTTGGGTGAAGGTGAAAATGGCGCAATTTATTTCTCTCTGCACAGTTTTTCTTCTAAGATGGTGTAACATATATCTATACGACATTTTAAAAACGAAATATATACAGTAATAGGTACATATCGCACAATTTTTTGAAACTAAGGTAACATTGCACATTTGGACCGGAATTATATATCTAAAGGCATATACTACAAAAAGGAAGGCAAACATTCTAGACCGGTAGTGAATTACTAACACATGGTATTGGTTATGAATTATTCCAACGCACGTCCTACTCATTTATACGTATTGCTCTTAAGAATTCCAATACTAACCCTCACGATTTTACATACTGGGGCATATGATTATTGGAATGCAGATTGAAATGAACTAGTATTACGATGCTTGATAACAATTAATGCAATTTTCATTCAAATTATAATAGTGTCAAGTATTAATTTTCATTATTGGAAGATATTAAAAAAAGAAAAGGTACTTTTTCGTTGTTGGCAATTCTTTTTCCAAGTTCGATGTTTCAATCAGGGAGTACCGCACAATTTTTGAATTATCATTTGGTGTTATCGGTAATAGATATTTTTGCAATGATCTTTTCTACTGCTTTTTTATTTGTCTGGTGATTCTTTTTTTTTTTTTTCATCGCAAAATAAATTTATTCTTCTTTTTACCATTTCGTCGATGCATATATAATTAGTGATGCTTACCTTCATAAATTTCAATTTATTTATCTTTATTTTTTTCAATTTATTACACGGATGGATTAAAAACAACAACAAATAAATAAACAAAAATCGTCACTTCTTGAGTGAAAGGAAATACATAATATTATGACAACGTCTCATCATATCTTCAGCTATATCAAAATATATTGCAAAAGCTTTTATTGAAAATATGTCTAATCATTTTAACCATAATTTATATTACACAGTATCGTATATGGCGGCTCTAAAAACCAAAATTGTCCATAAAATCAATCAACACGGTTTGACCGATTCAGCTGAAACTTAAAACTTAGACCTCTTAAGTAGTCATCCTTCATATGACACTGAAAATTAAATTTTGAAAAATCCTTTAATGCATAATTATAGCACTTCTTTTTAAGATTGCCCTGGAGTTCTTTTTTCTATCCTCTACTCACCAAAATTAATTGAAAATTAATTATTGTGAATTATTTTTAAGATTATGAAGATTCATTAAAAAGTAATTATTGTGAATTATTTTCCATTCCATTTTATTCAGCATAAATGGGAGTCACGTTGTTCCATACCTTTTAGTCTGGACATCCTGATCATGTGACATTTAAATATGAAAGCTCCATGTGTTATGCTGGCCTCTTTTAATGCCAACGTGAAGAAGATTAGGTTCACGTTTTGCTTGAGAATTGTGTTTGATCGAGAATTGTGTTTGATTCATAAATCAGTCAATGTCATCATAGAAAAAAAGTAACACACACAAAAAAACAAAACTGAAATTACTATTTAGTTTTCGGGAATTTGTTATTTTACCCTACCTGATGGGCGAAACATAAATAAAAAATAAATACCATTGCCTTCATTATGAAATTGTTCAGTATGTGCCATGCTGACTTGCCCCGTACATACATGTACATTAAAAGGTATAAATTTCGTTGCCGTAAATATTTGTACGTACTATTCAATACGTTCACTATTGAGGACATTTGAGACTTCATTGTAAATGTATGATTTACAGAATTATACATTAGAACCTGTGAATAAAACACTTGTTATATTAAGTCAAACTATTTTGTATATTTTTGACACCACATAATGAATATATAAAAATATACATATCTTTTTGACAAATTATCTGTTGATGATTCTACACAATGGTCATAATTGAGGGTAAATCGTGAAACTATTTTTAACGGTTACCTTTCTAGAGGTCTATTCTTTGACGTTTATAACCTGCAGAAAAGCTTGAATAGTCTAATGATTACAGAAAGTGTCACACAAATATTAGGTTGAAGTGATGTACTAACACACATTTCGGACAGAACTAGTATCTTCAAGCTGTACTTGACATTTACAATGTGAGATTGTTTTGTTCTCCTTCTGAAGAATAAGCGTAGATACGTGACACGTGCAATGTTTTTAAGCTGAACAGCTGTTGAAATTGCCCATATCTATGCCATCATCCATCACTGCTATGTGTGATGAATTTCTTATGAATTTCTGTAACCTGTTCTGTAGCTTACTTCTTGTCATTATAATTTAATCAAATTTAGTTGTCATCGCAGAATTGGTGCTTGCTTTACTTTATTTGTTAACTTAAACCCGATAATGCATTATGTATTACAATGTGACAAATAACAAAGACCTACCTTCTTTTTCAAAAATAATATTACCTTTTTATTGGATCAAAACATTAAGACTGTTAACATATGCATGTCTGGTTAACCGAATCTCTGCATAACTATACTTGCAATTGATAACATTTATGTAAGGAATGAGAGTTTGTGTCTATAAGGTTTTATTTTTGCCAAAAATTTTACAACACTTAATATTACCATTTAGGGATTCAACAGTAAAGTATTACACTTCATTGTATGTTTAAAAATGTTCAATAATAAATGCGGGCCGCCATATGGTCTTTTCTAATGTTAAAGCTTCCCAAAGAAAATGTTGCAGACAGCATTTTGAAATTACTTTTAAAAATAGATCACTAAATGATCAAATGCTTAAAAATAGAAATTAAACTCGCATGTCTCCGTACAAAAGGTCTTTGATTCGTGAGATGTTTGTACGATAACAGTATCAAATTGATTAAAGCGAATAAAGTATCTTATGTCGATTTTAGTAAGCAGGAGATTTATTTTGTAGAACTGTGTGTTCAAGATGATCCACTGGAAAGCCACGACGTTACTTGCTCCATTAGACATGCAAGCTACATAGACATTTAAGCTGCAACTAATGCTTTGATTGAAAACGTTTCATGATGATCGGTGTATTTTAAAATTGAACATAACATTGTGAGGATTATCGGTGTTAATGTATTCTAGTAATGATATTTATGTGTTTTTATTGTTTTTATGATATTTTTATGCATGATATTGTGAATAAAATTAATTTGATTTGATTTGATTTTGTATTTTTTGTAAATAAATGTGTTTTTTTTTAATTATAGATGAATTCAGCTAGCAAAGCAAACTAAGACAATGCCTTTTGATGCCTTACATATAATAGTCTAGACATAATGGTTTGTTATATCATCATGATCATATGTGTCCCGCCGCGGCAAAAGGATGCAGTTGTCGGCTCGTACATGTTGCTTATTGTAGCATATCTGATGTATACAACTAGTATACATATGATATGCTACAATGAGCTACATGTAGGAGACGAAAACTGCATCCTTTTGCCGCGGAGGGACACATATGTAATCCCACAGGCTCTATAGTATGTTGGCCTCTTTCATCCTATTGAGGCATCTTAGATTCGCTATGATGTTTGATTCAGATTATTAGTCAAAAATTAAAACACCTGTCATCATAATTGAACAAGTCAAAATTTATAGTATCTTCAACATATCTCGGGATTTTTTCATTTCACCTCCTTAATTTGCATAGCCCAAATAAAACACAGGTGACATATTTTCTTCATTATGAGTGTACTGAATAATAATGGCATACTGACATTTATTCATTTCATTATTTTGATGTGCATACATTTAGTATATGACATGTTTCAAAATATATCCAATAATTAAATTTCATTTGTTACTACAAGGCATGAATATTTGTTTCTGTATGATGTTTTGCTTAACATGCCAAAATTACCATGACAATTTTATGTTTAATATCGAGGATATTTGACACTTCAACACGAAAAGATTTGATATTAATTGGAAATGTATGATTAGTAAATATAACATCATTAAATAATAATGTCATTATTTTCCAGTATTTGATTTATAATATTTCATCTTATATACTTCGACTGGATGACTTATAACATACATCATAACATCATAATGTTAAATGCAGTTGGTAGGAATGTGATCTGTTATTTTTTGGAGAAGATTGTAGATTAAATAAATCTTTAATCATTAGGTAAATTTATTATGATCATACTTCCTTAAAGTAGATGGAGTTTTTCAGAGCAATGCATAATAATGACAAGAACAGACAATTGTCTCTGAGATGCTTTAACGTAGAATGATTCATCAATTCCCTAAAGGACATGTGTTAGCAATGCACTCGGGTATTTTCCTTCCTCTTGATATCTCATCATGTAAGTGCAAGAAAGTCGTATCTGCAATGGCTGCCCTATGTTATATTTATTTTATGCCTTGTCACAAGTATGTGAAAAATCCCTCAAAATTTCCCAGTCTTATGTCAGTGGTTGAAATATCCACTGACCCAAGACTGGAGATTATTTAGTGTGCAATCCAAATTTATGACAAATGGCAGCTATTGCAGATACGACTTTCTTGCACTCGCATGACGATCTGTAATGTTGTATACCTTTATCTGCGCACCTTTACAAATTGTACAATATTATGCTTTCCTCGTGATACCTTTAGATATTTGAGTTTGTCAAAATGTTCATGCTTTTATTGATAGTTCCAAACAGTTTATTCTTGTTGGTTTAGAGAACCTTAAAGAGACATGCGTTGTCCTCTGATAACAGAAAGTGTTACCGATTTTAGGTTAAAGAGTAACCTAGACCTACTTGAAAAAAACAAGATGTTTCTCGTCCGAAGGTTTTTCAAAATGTGAGGAGGGAGGTTTTATTTTAAGGTTGGGGAGAGCCTGAGCAATCCAGGTTTAACCTTGGTAGATGTTTACTGCATATTTAGTTGCTGTCTTTTTTACTTGATGTGATATTGATAAATGTTGGTTTGACAACAATTCCCACGTTAAAACATCAAAAGAATCCTTTAAAGAGGAAAGCGGGGTCTTGATATTTGAACAATTTGGCTCAATTTTTAACATGTTATTAGCATTTTTGCAACAAAAAAAAAAAGTTGTACGGCACCAAAAAGTTAGGAGGGAGGGGACGAAAAACATTTTTTTTAAATATGCGGCCATAACCATATGATAACAAAACTCTTGAGCGCTGAGCTTCAAGCAATGCAAGACATTTCCAATGTAAGATTGTTTTATATTGATACAGCTTTAGTTTACTAGCTTTGTTGAAATTACCCAAACTTAAATAAACGTCATAGTAGGATGCCGTCAACCATCACTGCTTTGAGTGATGAATTATCATTTTTTGCAGTGATGCTTCTTGTCTTTGTAATATAATCAAATTAAGTTTTCATGCATTACCGTATTTGATTGGGTTGAAATTTGAACGCTCGCTTTACTTTAGACGATAAACATGATAAAATGTAACAAAGAAGATACGCATACATCTATCTCTAGTATTATACGGATATTATTATTTTTATTTTTAATCACCATAAAGAAACCAGTGAATCAAATTATTTGTTTACATATATTATGCAAGTGTAGCAAGTGTTTTGTTTATGTTTCTAAAAATACACCAGCATTATAATTGAGTCAACAAATTGGAAGACTTGTCAACCTAGTTTTGGTAATATGGTATTGATGGCATTCATGTTATGAGTGAGCTTGTTTCTCATATTTTGTATCAGTCAAGATTTACCATTTGTAGCGGTTTTTTGTTTTTGCTTCAAAATTTGGGAATTCCTATAGACTTCAAATTTCATGTGAAAAAAATGGGAAATGTGTAAAAAAGAAAAGAAAATTCACATGTCTGGTAACTAAACAGGGAATTCTCACATAGGAAATGAACTTTTTTAAATGAAAATGGGAATGCCCATGTCTTTTACCCTTACAGGTTTTGGTGGGAATGCCCACAGCACCAAAGGAGCAAAAACAATGTCAAGGGTTCTACAGTAAATATAATTTGCATAATATGTATGTCCAAATAATATTCTATAAAATTTATATAGTATGTAAAATGTACTTCCAAAGCATGTAAAGTGTTTGATGGCTCGCAAAAGAAAGATTACAATTATAAATACGTCACTGAATGATTATATACGTTGCAAAAGCTTTGTTGGAGATTATTCCATAACGGTGGACCGTCACCGTAGAGCACAACTATATGATGGTATTTGCCTCATGGGTATCTTTATCTATGTTGTATTTTACTTATCTCTGCCTATAGATAATGTATTTTGCTACAGTTAGGTACCTAATGATATTTGATTTTGGTCAAAATGTGCAAACGTATGCTTTAATTGATAGTTTTAAACATCTACTTTTGAGATACCTAAAAAAGGACATACGTAGTCTCATACAAGCAGAAAGTGCGACAGATTTTAGGTTAAAGAGTAAATACCAACACACATCTCGAGCACTAGCTTCAAGTAGTACTTGACATTTCCAATGAAAGATCGTTTTGTATTGATAAAGCTTTCTTGCCATGAATAATTGTACATGGTTCATGAAATGATGTTCTCAAGCTAACTAGCTTTGGAAATTAACCAGGACTTGTGTTCATTATACAACATAGTACTATACCAACATTCATCACTGCTACCAGGACTGACTGCTACGAGTAATGAATTTTCTTATGAATTTCTATAGCATTATTTTCATTGCATATATGGTTTTTGTGATTTAATTAAATTAAGTCGCCAGTGTGCAGTTGTTCTATTTCAAAGTGAGTTGCAGTATTGATGTTCTAGTTGCATTAACTGAATCTGAACGTGGGCATTACTTTAAGCAATACAAATGTTTCAAAAATTATACGCATATATCTCTTGTATTATCAAAATATCATTATCTGTCTTTTTTGATCATTATAAGGACACCAGAGACTCATATCATTTATCTATTATGCTACTCTAGCAAGTGGTTGATTTATATTTAGAAAATACATCAGTTTTAAACAAAATCCCGTTTACAAATTGAAAGAATGCTCAATCAAATTGTTATAAAACCGTGTTAATAGCATTCATGTTAGCATTAGTTCGAAGGAAGCATGTTTTTCATATTTTCATCAATAAGGATTTCCAATCAATAGCGTATTTTGGCTCTGTATAATTATGCAAATAGAGTTTTAACTATATTTGCATAATTATACAGGGCCAAAAAGTTTCCTATAGATATTCAATGGTATCATGTTTTAACAAGAATGTGTACTGTACAAAATATATGTTCACAGTAGTTCTAAAAACAGGAACTGTTTTACTATGTCCGTCAAGTGCTCTAATGTATTTCTAAAGCATTTTAAAGCCCGGGTACGATGAATGCCCAAATACATGCAATACTTTTCTATGAAATCTTGACCTGAGATTTTCCATAATTGCTCAGTTTATCTATGTTGAATAGGGTTTTTTTCATTTAGAATGCAGTAAATGGGTGATTTATTTGTAGAACTGAGAGTATTAGGAGATCCGGAAATATCCTTTTCATGTTTTACTCCACTACTATATGGATATCACTTTGCAACTAAATGTGCTGATTGATAACTATGATACTTTATCGGTGTACTTTAGAATAAGACATAACATTATTTGGATTATGGATGTTGTTATGTATTCTCCTATTGTAATGTATCTTTCTATAAAGAATTATTCGAGATAACAAGTTATACTTAGCTGCTGCTTTTACCTCATCCAGGGAGATACAATGAACTAAAGTAATGGAAATTTTAGACATTATCACATCTTTTCAACATAATAAAGTCGATCAATTAAAACATGTGTTTTAATAATTCATTATTTAAAAAACCAAACAGCTTCTTTGAGATCACCAAAACAGTTGGGTGAAGGTGAAAATGGCGCAATTTATTTCTCTCTGCACAGTTTTTCTAAGATGGTGTTACATATATATCTATACGACATTTGATAAACGTAATATATAATACGTACATATTGCACAATTTTTTGAAACTAAGGTAACATTGCACATTTGGACCAGAATTATATATCTAAAGGCATATACTACAAAAAAGGAAGGCAAAATTCAATACCGGTAGTGAATTACTAACACATGGTATTGTTGATGACTTATTCCAGTGCACGTCCTACTCATTTATATGTATTGCTCTTAAGAATTCCAATACTAACTCTCACGATTTTCCATACGGGGGCATATAATTATTGGAATGCAGATTAAAATGAACTAGTATTACGATGCTTGATAACAATCAATGCAGTTTTCATTCAAATAATAAAAATGTCAAGTTTACACATCTATAAGTTGTAATTATTGGAAGAAATTTAAAAAAAATGTACTTTTCCGTTGTTGGCAATTCTTTTTCCAAGTTCGATGGTTATTTGCATTCATCTTTTCTACTGCTTTTTTATTTGTCTGATAATTCTTTTTTTTTCACCGCATAGTAAATTTATTCTTCTTTTTACCATTTCACCGAAGCATGTATTAGTGATGCTTACCTTCATAAATTTCAATATTTTTTTTTTCAATTTATTACACGGATGGATTAAAAACAACAACAAATAAATAAACAAAAATCATCAATACTTGAGTGAAAGGAAATGCATAATATTATGACAACGTCTTATCACATCTAAAGCTATATCAAAATATATTGCAAAAGGTTTTATTGAAAATATGTCTAATTATTTAACCATAATTAATTTTACACAGTATCGTATATGGCGGCTCTAAAAACAAAATTTAACCATAAAATCAATCAATACGGTTTGACCGATTCAACTGAAACTTGAAACGTAGACCTCTGAAGTGGTTATCCTTCATATGACATTGAAAATTAAATTATAGCACTTCTTTTTAAGATTGCCCTGGAGTTCTTATTTCTACCCCCTACTCACCAATTTAGTAAAATTCATTTAAAAGTAATTATTGTGAATTATTTTCCAAGATTATTAAGATTCATTTAAAAGTAATCATTGTGAATTATTTTCCATTCCATTTTATTCAGCATAAATGGGAGTAAAACATCATGTTGTTCCATACCTTATAGTCTGGACATCCTGATCATGTGACATTATGAAAGCTCCATGCGTTATGTTGGCCTCTTTTAATGCCAACGCGAAGAAGATTAGGTTCACATTTGGTTTGAGAATTGTGTTTGATCGAGCATTGTGTTTAATTCATAAATCAGTCAATGTCATTATAGAAAAAAGTAACAAAAAACCCCGATGTTAATCTGAAATTCCTATTCAATTTTTCGGGAATTTTTTATTTTACCCTACCTGATGGGCGAAACATAAATAAAACATAAATACCATTGCCTTCATTATGAAATTCTTCAGTATGTGCCATGCTGACAGCCCCGTATATACATGTACATTAAAAGGTATATATTTCGTTGCCGTAAATATTTGTACGTACTATTCAATACGTTCAATATTGAGGACATTTTAGACTTCATTGCAAATGTATGATTTACAGAATTATACATTAGAACCTGTGAATAAAACACTTGTTATATTATGTCAACTATATTGTATACAGTTATTGACACCACATAATGGATATATAAAATATACATATCTTTTGAACAAATTTTCTGTTGATGATTTTATAGAATCATCAACAGATAATTTGTACACAATGATCGTAATTATGGGTATATCGTGACATTATTTTTAACGGTTGCCTTTCCAGCTTTGAAGTTTATCTGCAGAAAAGCTTAATAGTCTAATGATTACAGAAAGTGTCACAAATATGTGACTCGTCATATCGAAAGGTACCTTAAGGTCGGCAAAGTCAAAATTGATTTTTTGGTCTCATCTGAAAGCTGAGATTTTAAGCTTTAAAATGACACCTTGATTTTGGTTATTGGATGTTTCGTTGCGAAGTTACACCCAAATTGGTAAGAGGCATCGGGCGATTCTGTAAACTTTAGTTCTGAGAAAATCGAGTTTAAAGTTTTTGTGCTTAGTAAATCTTGAATGGAGAGAGGATTTTTAGCTTGGTTTTTAATACATTTTTTGTTATGTTTTGGATTTTGGAACCTGATTAATATGAAAGAATACACTTTAATGATAACCTTTCTGTTGAAATTAAAAATTCGACCTTGGACGTGATTTTTGACTATGCTTAGCTTCAATGACCCGTATCTCGTAATGTACTATGCCGGTATTAAGGTACCTTTCGATATGACGATCCACATATTACTAGGTTGAAGTGATATACTAACACACATTTCGGACAGAACTAGTATCTTCAAGCTGTACTTGACATTTACAATGTGAGATTGTTTTGTTCTCCTTCTGAAGAATAAAGTGTACATACGTGACACGTGCAATGTTTTTTAAGCTGAACAGCTGTTGAAATTGCCCAACACTTGCGTTATTAATATAAAACATATCTATGCCATCATCCATCACTGCTATGTGTGATGAATTTCTTATGAATTTCTGTAACCTGTTCTGTAACATACTTCTTGTCATTATAATTTAATCAAATTTAGTTGTCATACACTCTTAAAAAGAAAGGATCAAATTGATCCGATAAAGTATCAAATATAAGCTTACCTTTTTCCGGGTCAATTTTAATCCAAATTCTCCGCAAAATTGATCCTTTTCGGATCAAAAAAGAGTGTGTTTGATCCGAAAAGGATCAAATTTGAGGA
>JXSR01S026091.1:79597-90504 GCA_000969725.1 Ophiothrix spiculata
TAAATAAATAGAAAGAATAGACAAGTAAATAAATAAGGGAAAAAAGAATGATAATAATTAATTAAGTTCATACACAATAAAGTTGATTATGGCCTAAATGATACGGTAAAAGAGATGGGCTACCAACGTCAGTTGCGACTTCACCTTGCTCTTTATCTATGTATTTTTTTTGCATGTTTGTGCTTTGTATTTCAAGGCAAAGGCGCGGTTTAACTATATCATATCATATCATATCATATCATATCATATCAACTGACTTTATTTCCGTAAAATATAGACAAACAAGATAAAAAAAATACAAAGATACAATTATGGAGGAGTAGTCAAAAGGCCATAATAGGCCAGAGAGGACTACCCCTTAATAGAGAAGCGTTCTGGGAGTTTCTATGTGGTCCGGCCCATAGTCTAAGATAGATTTGTAAAGGACATGGGCCGGACAATAGAAACTCCAAGAAGCTTACACATAATATGTTACTACATGCAATTGCATAGAAAAAAGAAAAGGAAAGAAAAACAATACAATACAATACAAACAAAGCTCCAAAAACTCAAATTTGTTCATAACCAGATAACAAGTGATTTTTGTATTGATTTCTAAAATGTCTTGACGAAAAAGAATTTTTGATCTTATTATCAAGTGAATTTCAAATCAAAGAGTGATCTGAAGAAGATCTAGAATGTCTTGTTTGTTGAAAATTTTCTTTGTTTCTTGTTTGGTAATTATGGATTTCGGATCTAGTGATGAAAAAGTTTTTGAAACCTGTTGGTAGTTGACTGTTAGAGTACATGTACATAAAAAGCGCAGTTTCAAGTTTTAACATATCATATACGTTAAGAATATTATTACTTACAAATAAAGGTCCTGTATGGCTTCGATAATGACTTTTGGAAATAGTACGTACTGCCCATTTTTGTAACTTGAGAATAAGTTGTTATTATTGTTATTGTTATTATTATTACTATTTTTCAATATTATTTGTTTTCTTTCAGCTGAGATCTGCGAAGGCGATAAGATAATCAAACCAACAAGTAACGTAGCCTCCGTCGCAGTCGGAGCTACTTTGGGCTGCCTCATACTTATTGTCATCATTGTATACGCTGTTGGCAGAAGAATGGGCTCTATCACAGACAGGACGGGATATAAATCTGTAGAGTAACTTGATCAAATTTTTACGTTATCTTGTTCATTAATTTTAGAAATGTTAAATTGTATTCTTTTGTTTCTTGCAGCGGCGGATTTGACATAACACAAAATAGCTCAAGTTGCACAATTTACACGTCCGCTTGCGGTTTTGCGGTTGCGGGTAAAAATTACCCTGAAATGAAATGTGAACACAATAACAATGCGGCCGGGCGGGCGTTTGAGTTGTGCAATATTTGTTCATAAAGAAGATCAAAAAGTTGATAACCCACATCATTCATTTAGTACAATTACATTCTCCCAAGTTATATCCATTCCATTCTACTTGATATCAGCTTTGTGAAAATGTAGTATTAATTTTCATCTTGATCTTCTTCTTCTTCTTACAGAAGAAATGGGTCAATAAAATATAATAATATTAAAAAACAATGCCACTAAGGGCTGCTACAAGGATTATTTCTGTAAAGTCCGCCGCTGCAGTATAAAAGCCCGGTTAACGTTTGACACAGCTCAACAGACAACTCATTATTGGGCGTGTTGTATTATAACAGGGGTACAAGTGCAATTGTAAATCTGATTTTGAATGAATTTTAAGGAAAGGGAATTGAACCTAGACTGTTGTCGACATTGACATGAAGGTTCAGATTTTCTTTACTGCATAGTCTCACAGAAATAGGCACTGAACGTTGTTTTAGTTCGTTCATGCACTCTATTCAATCATGTGATGGCCAGAGCACAAATTATATACAAATCAGTTTGTTTTTCTTTGATGTTTTTTTCATCTTTTATCAAATGTATAGAGAATACCACAATACGATATATTTAGTGTACATTAAAAAGCAAAACGTATATAAATCCGGGTATACGATATCAAAAATGTGTCAAATGTGGGAGTTGCTTCCATTTTTGATGTACAATGGTGCGTTCAGCAGACTTCAGGGATTTTATCACGGTAACTTCGCTTGATACGCAGTCTTGACATTTTATGAAATTTTAAAGCGCACTTCTCGTAGCGCGTGTTAAGCATATTGAGCGATGTTGAAGTGATGAACTCTAAACGTACCATAAAGAGTTGGGTCACATTTAAGAAAATAAGCCTGAAATAAGTAATAATGTGGATATTTAATGACGTTTAATGTAATGCAAAGATGTGTTGCTCTCCGCTAAGTCTCGTCTTTGACCCTCACAATTGTGCTATTGCTCGAAAAATTAATTGTATTGTATAATCACACTGAAAGTCATTCTTATTATATCATGGAAATAGTAGATAAGCTTATCTACTATTTCCATGATTATATATAGTCTATAATATATAGAAGCACTTTCAACTCAACTTCTTTTAACTTAGCACCTGCTTTTTGACATGGATCTGCACTTATTCAGACTTATTGTGCACCTGCTCGTGTCAAAAGAAACGCAATAGAATTATCATAAACGTGCAGTAAAATTATTACTTGAATAGCTTGGCCAAACTCATCTGTGAAAAACTTAATTCATTTTCTGTCCAGTTCTAATTCTTAGACAATTATCCTACTTTATAAAAACACATTTTTTGATTTTTACTCTCATATCACCGTGACAGATGAGTGTTAGAAAAGTAATTCCAAAATTATAAATATCTACCTAATATTCATCTATTATTACGAATCTATTAAATACTGTTTTAAAATATCACCTACAAAACTTATTTCTAAATATTTATATCTATCTATATATCTGATTTAGCTCTGTCCTTGCAGATACTGAGCACTATTTATCAAAGAAAATACTGCATCTATCTAAAATATATCTCATGGTATACATAAATAACCGTGCCGATATTTATTTATTTTAACCCAATAGAATGACCATGGTTAAGTTAGCAGTATATTAGAAATTAGACATTCGTTATTTGAAAGAATTTTCACTCCAAACTTTTTTTTGGCACGAATTAGGTCATAATGGGGTCACATGGGGTCATTTTTAGTAATTCGAAAATTTCAAAAAATGTCTAAAGTTTTTTAGGTAGCAATTTTTTAGACATTTGTTATTTGAAGGAATTGTCACTCCAAACTTTTTGGGCACGAATTAGGTCACATGGGGTCACGTGGGGCCATTTTTAGAAATTCGAAGTTAAAAAAAAATTTGGAAGCAAATTTGTAGACTACATTTTGAATAAGAAAGTAATTAACATTTACTCTGCCTAAGCTAATTAACTAAATGCAGTTTCGTCCAGAGATTCATCAAGTAAACACCAAATGAAGCTGGATCTGTTGGGAATAAGCCTGACTTGCAGTAAAGTAAATTGTATCTTTTATTAAATATTTTTACATAGATACAGCAGCACTTATGCTTAGTGCTTTCAATGGGGGGGGGGGGGGGGGGGGGTGGCTGAGGGTATTTCAATACAGATCAGAATCCCAATGCTTTCGAATGATTATTAATGCGAGTTTTCAATGTGTATGTGCTCTCTCCTAAATCTTATTAATTAATTTTGGTAAAGGTCGCCATTTAAGCATCATTATACACTTTGATTATCACTCAATAGGCGGGAATTGTGATAGGCTTTTCTTCATCTGGCACGCCATAGATACAGCACGCGCTTCGTCTCCATTGTTTTAATTTACGATGTAAATAGGCGCGCCTATTCTATAGACCATATCTATAATTGACATACTCCCGCCGTTGGTGGGGTAAATCCACAGAATCGGACGGGGAACGGAACTCAGAGCGAGATCAAGTAGTGTATTTATCACACTTGGCCTCGTTCTGAGTTCCGATTCCCCGCCCGACTCTGTGGATTTACCCCATAAACGGCGGGAGTATGTCAATTATAGATATGGTTTATTAAGTGTTGATCAAAGTATGTAGTGATTGTGATTCTTGGTGGCTTTTGTCTTGGTAGAAAACAGTAGATATCCTGAAGCACTTGATAAGTTTTAAGTCTTTGCGGCTTTGCTGGTCGAACAAAAAAGTATTTTATGTAAATAACAAACATACAAACAAATTGTATCATAATTATGTTCATTGTTGTATATGAAATAGGTTGGTTTCCTTTTATAGAGATTTGTGCAATATGAAGCTTAGTTTAAGTTATTACTTTTAAGATTGCGAAGACGTACTAGTATGTCGTGCATGAATTAGCGTGTGTTTAATGTACATCAATGTTGATAAAATCAACATGTAGAATGCTAAATATTGTATAAAAATATATAGTTGCCGTAGGGCCTTTGTATAAAACGTATTTACTGAGAGTTTGCATTTTCTTGATAAAAATGATGAGATTACAATGGCATAAGGTACACCTATACATCATCATTTGATAATTCAACTTATGTGAAAGGGAGCATTTAACATCATAGAGAAGGAATTTAAATCATATTTCATATATAGGCTAAATGTTAATTTCAAATGCAATGAGTATGACGTAGACGATTAACCCATTGGCAATGACGAAATTATTGAACATCGTGGCGCGCAATTAAGATGGCAAAACTCTCTTTTCTCGTAATCGTCTATACCAAACAAAAATAAAAGGTGTGCAAAATATCTATGCTAGAGTACTTTAGTATGCGGTTATTTACCCATAATCCATCATGTTGCACTAAGGAATAAGGCATTGTTTCTCAGTGATGACTGAATGCATTGAGTATGACGAATCAGAGAATGAAAAAAATGTATGAAAAGAAATTCACTGAGGAAACCAACTGTAATACTTCATACGTCATGTTTCAAACATTTCATGTCAATAAATTGCATTCATAATATTCCTTCCTTCACTGGGATATATGCCCATTGTTGCAAACTCTCTGTATTACTGTAGTAGTCATGCTAATGGGTATTGATGGTGGGGTGATGATTAAGACACATTTTGTGCCTTGTGCAACGAACAGACTGAAATATATTTCATAATGGTGCCATGGCTTGACAAAATAGCTATATGTATATTATGCAGTCAAAATATGTACATGTTAGTTTTTGTCTAAAACTTTCAATTGTATTACCACAACACGGCTAATTGCCGATGTTTTTTTTTGTTTTGTTTTTTTCATTTTTCATTGATTGGAGTAAGAAAACATCGATGTTTTGAGCATGGGAAAACAATAAAAAATGCTCATTTCATGCGCGCACATTATATATATGTAAGCTTTCAAAAAATAATGTTAACTAAAACAGTTTGTAGTACAACCCAGCTATAGTTTTATAGTTTACCCTGTAAATTTAAAGTGTGTGTCTTTCTGTTTCTAAAAAGTAAACGGGTGTGTGTAACAGTTAATTATTTAACTGTTTTAGTGTCTATATCTTAAAATTGTCAATGCAGGGACATTTTTCTAAAACAAAGGAAAACAGGAATGTCGAGCAAAGAGCATAAGGAAGACATCCAAACTCAATTTGTAATGAGTAGATTGAATTCACCTAATATGTAAGTTTATTTGTTTATTATAACCAATGACCACCTTGGAAGAAAACATCTTGTAAGAGACATTCTTTGAGAATTTCTCTTTTCAAACTCAGCACAATTTTCTGTTACTCTACAATTCAAAGAAAAGTAAAATTCATTGAAAGTTCAATTTTGGTAATATTTAGATCTTACATACGTTAAAATGTCCTTGTTTCATATTTTTAAAGAGGATTATCTATGTTCAAATATCATAGTGTATTCATGATGAAATTATGATTAATCAAATTTTGGACTCTCCATGTGGTTACATTAATATCTCAACTGTTATATCTGCCCAACCTAAAGGGCAATATTGGCCAGCATGCATAGATTCCCGACATAGATTAGCCATTTCTGGCTATCCAGGTTGGTACTTTTGTATGAGCTTGGAAGAGACCCACAGGATCTAATGGCATGTGTCCGTCACGGACCAACCGAGGTACACAAACAAACAAACAAACAAACAAATATAAATGGCAAATCCAGAACTGGTTTAGTTGTTTTTAATCATTTTTATTAATTAGAGTAGTAGGTGATTGATGTCATGTCCACAAATACACATTACAGCACTGCATTACAGACGTTGTATCTACATTCTGTTGACTTCTTAATCAATCATGAGACTGTGATAATGTGTGTAATTTAAATTAGAGATGGTCCTAATGAGCTAATTAGATCATGTAAACTAATTGGAAAGCCAAATTTACTAATAGATGTATTCTATTTGCATTGATTTTATTTTCATGTTTATTATTGATACCTTTCAATGAGCAATATGATAATTTTTGTATGTGTATTGTGTCGTGAGCTATTTTCATAACGTTACATATATGTATAGAGGAAATTAATTATTCAAATGTAGCATTAAATCATACTCAATATCAACCATTTGCTGTATGTTTTATCTCATTTTTAGGTAGAGATGATAAATAATGGTATTATGCATGTTAAAGGAATTCATTTATTATAAGGATGAGGATGTGAGCAGTATGTGTCTATCTGATCATAGATCGTGCTCTGATAGTGCTTGCCCATACCCAATGGAAATTACAGCTTATATTTTTAAGGCCGAACTAAACCGGCCACCACACAAATTGTTCACTATCAATTGTTCACAATCAAACATTTGATCTTCAGATAGCAAAGTTAGCTGACCCAACGTTGGGCCACTGTTAGCCAACGTTGGTCTAACTAACTTTGCTATCTGGGTCAGGACGCAAAACTGACGTGACTTCAAATGAAATAAATTCAACATCGAGTTTGATACAGATTAATTTTCGCGCTAAAAATTGCACATGTGTCATGATGTATTGAATTGAATCAAGGAACCAGCATTAGTGTCTGTTGCCGGTCAATACTCTTTAGTCGATCAGATTAATTAAGTGACAACGACCAAATTTTTGGTAGCAAACAAAATGTATGGAGGTCGAGTACAGTTCATTCCTTGGGTGCTTTTGGGTAAAATTTGCAAAAAAACACCCATTTGATTAAAATTGGGTGCTTTACCATCAAAATTGATATGATTATTGGTGGGGTTTTGAGCAAAAAAAATGGTATAGAGATGGTCAGTTTTTCAAAGTCCGGCAGACTCACACCCGTACGAAAAAATGTTTAAGAACCTTCCTCCCGGGCCACGTACTATTTCGAATTCGCGACCGTCTTTGAGAGAAACATGCATCTACTGGTTAGTTGAAAAAAACAGGCTAAGAAACTCTATAACATTTTATTCAGTTCATACGCGTACAATGATACCAAAAATTAAGACGGAGAGGTAAGCAGATTTACAACTTGATTTTGTGGGATTTTTTCCCTATACCGCGCCGTGTAGAAAATCCAACCATCGGCAAAGGGTCAACAAACACATAGCACATGCGCAAGCTGATGTAATATTTGAGCTCTAATCCAATCGGAATTGTCAAGTATTTTCATGTTACAAAATGGCCGCTCATGAAAATTCTTCAAGTTTTTCGCTTTGCTCCTTAATTTTCCTCATCAATCTAAACCAAGACTAACTTTAATAAAAACGTCTCGCTCGGCTGAATGTCATGTAAGTTTTTACCTACTTACACCTATCAGAATATCACAATTTGTAGCGTACATATTGAATAGAGTCTCTAGTTTATACATATAACTTTACTAGTGATTTACCGTCCATTATCAAGGTCAAAATGACGCCTAAAGGCTACTTCGAAAAAGTGGACCCTTTTTCGCCGAAACCTCATAATTTCATGATGTTCTAACAATTCGACTGGTTTCAAATTTTGACAGATTGTAGGCTTGATACTTCTAATTGAATTACAAACAATATTTTATAAATATGCTGAGTTGATTTTGAATAATAATGTAAAAAACCCGGGTTGTTTTGCCCGAAAATCCGGACGTGAATTACGACTCTGAGTTTGCCCTGTTTGCCCTGTGAATTGCCTGTTTTAAGTATCGACATTATCTACATTTAGTCTGATATACGCATTCGCATAATTTACTTACAAATTGAGCATTCCAATGAGGCAAAAATTGCAATTTTTATGTAAACAAAAGAAAAATACGGCATTCTAATGTTTATGTTTTAGATTTTAGTTCACAATCTGAACGCTACCTTGATAGCTCAGCGGTAGATCTCTCGCTTCGTAATGCATGACTAACCCCCGCCATAATCCATGGTTCGAGTCCCCGCAAAGGCAGTGGAAACAATTTATCTTTTCGTAATTGAAAAATAGTCAGGATTCACATTTTCCTGAGCATATGGATTCCTCGTACACTAAAAACGAAAATTAGTCATTCTTTCAAAAAATTAGTCAAGTGGATCAAAATAATTAGTCTTGCATTAAATATGGCACAGGACTAGTTTCACGACTATATCATGCCATTGATGCACTAATTATATTTTTACCATTACTAATACACGACGAATGATAATCCTTGACTAATTTGGTTAACGATGATTGACTAATTCGCTTCATCATTACGACCAGTTTTGACAAATCATCGTGCACTCGTCTAATTAGAGGACTAATTAATTGGTAAAATACTAATTTCATATCCACACACGGGCTTACAAGTCTAAACAGCAAGTGCCGCAGCGAGGAGTTGTGAGCTGAAGTGAGGTAAGCTGTCTATTATGTTTCAATTTATCTTACAAAATACCGAAAGAAGAAACACATATTAGTATCAGATTAGCTGGCATATTTATACTATGCTGACTTAAGACCTGAAAAATTATCGTAAAAATTCATGAATGAGCTATGTAAACTTGCATTGAATTGGTCGGTGTAGTGCAGTACATGTACGCGGTTTGTCTTGCTGCCGTTTGCATGCTGTGGGGCATAATGTGACTGAGCCTGCAACCCAGGGCCTGCAATGGTCTGTGCATGGTACTACAGGCCTAACGTGCTTCATATTCGTTGTCGGGGAAATGGGTGATTTATTGAACATTGTATGGTTGCAGGGCAGAGTTGTCATTAAAAGAAGTTGATTTGAATATTATGTATTTCATCCAAGAGTGTTTTATTCAGCCAGTTTTAGTGAGATTAATCATGTCAGGTTTGACGAATAAATAATTAGTATAAAGACTAATTGATTTCAGTGAATGACTAATTATGGACTTATACGGACTAATAAAGTTTCATGCAATACTAATTAATTTTCATGCAATACTAATTATTTCCTGGATTAGTCAAATAAGACATAATTTTATCGACTAATTAATATTAGTCAATTTAAAAATCACTGACGAATTATGTCTTAGTCAAATAAGACATAGTGAATGACTAATTTTTTTTAGTCATTTGACTAACTTTCGTTTTCAGTGTACCCTTAATATGATTAACCACACAGAACAAAAGCGGAAAGATATCTGCTTGTGATGTAGTAGGTTACTACATTTTTCGCTAAGATTTTTACATTATTTTGATGGGTTAAGCTTACAAATTTTCTTGCATATGCGCTAAGCGTTTGTTGGCACCACCGCGGTGCACCGGTGCGGAGTCCTAGAGTTTTCGTTGGCGTGCAAAAATAGGGACAAGGGAAATTTACCGGATTTTGCATATGTAAAATAGGCTACGGGATATTTCACAATACATCTAGTTTTGAATAGTCTAAAACAGGTATTTATGAAATATACGGTAGGTATATTTGATACGAACGAAGGTATCGTTCATGTTTTACGACACAGGCTGCTCTTAAGCAAATCCTAGGCTTGAAAGATGGTCTTCCGTGTATAATAGTGGAAATTGATAATATGAAGCAAAAGCTGATCTAAGATCTCCATTACGCAACTTGAGCATTGTTGAGTATATTGATGGGTGACGAGGTGTAATTATCAGGTTTTTATAAGAGTGATAAGCAGGGGATTAAATGTCTTTGTCACGCTTGACTGAGACAAGAGAATGCTTGGATACAAAGCACAAAATGATCCTTCAACGCTCCTCAACGTGGAATGGTTCCCTGCGGCTTATGACATCTTAAAAGGTTTTCAAGATGTCACATACCGCCGTGGACCATTCCACGTTCACCAAAACCCTATTTTTTTGTAAATTGAGGGGCGTTGAAGGATCATTTTGTGCTTTGCTTTAAAGCATTCTCTTTGTTCGGTCAGGCGTGACAAAGACATTCAACCACCTGCTTATCACTCTACTACAGATAGACATTCCATATGACCACTCAACTTGAGTAGAAAAGTGACCTTGAACAAGGCGGGGTTAAATCAAATTGGACCTAAAAATCACGTTTTGGACACATTATTGTTGTTGCCCCCTTTCCAGATATATTCATCATAAATTGACCTTTACGTAAAAAAGTGATAACAATATTTTTATTCCAACTATATGAACAACCGTGTAACTTATTTCCTAGAGTGTGCACATTAAAACAGTTTTACAAATCTAATCAATCAATGAGAAATGGCAATACTTGACGTAAGAGTTTTCCTTTCCTTAAAGAAACATCCACGTCTTCCGTATCGTGAATAAAGATAATCGCACTCAAAAAAAAATCTACAAGGAAATGACGGAATAGAACTGTAAACAGTTATGGTAACACCTGTCGCTCAATTTGTTACCCGGGGGTACTCAATTTTGGTTTTGGTAGGGGTGTGCCGCTGGGAAATTTGAAGTACCACCCATGTATATACCAATATTTAAGCAAAAGGGACCCATCCATATACCAAATTCCCAAAATTTTCCCTGATTTTTGTTTGAAATTTAGAAGGAAAAAAATTGGAAAACAGACCCATCAAAATACCACATTTTGCAAAGAAAAAGGACCCATTGAAATACCAGACAGCCTGATTTTGCTACCCAAGTTTGCGGCACATCCCCGTAATCACTTTTGTACTAAATTACCCCCCCC
>JXSR01S026092.1:0-16444 GCA_000969725.1 Ophiothrix spiculata
TTACCATTTTCGTGATTTTTTCATGATTTTTGGCTATTTTGGGTCATTTTGACCACTAAATCAAAAAATTAATTTTACCATCCACCCACACACTAATGTACACCCCTTGAGGATATGATTCCACGTGGATGGAAAGCTGTAACAAGATTTGCCCACAAAACGTTTTTTTAAGCATAATATTTGCTGTTGGCTGGTAGACTATATAGTACACATAGTGTATCTTGGGCTGTGTTCACGTATATTAGTCATGACTGATCGTGAGCGCCTTTACAGTGAGACAACTTTGCAGTTGCGGTCACACTGCGACACGACTTGCACGTTGAAACTACACTCTTATTTTTGTTTTACTCTGTTGAGAAACAATTTTCTCAACGGTCACAGCTCATTGCTGAGTAAAATCTTACTCAACATTGAGTAAAATCTTGCTCGGTTGAGTCAATACTACTCAACGTTGAACACATCTTTCTCAGTAAAGTTTTTCCAACGTTGAGTAGGATTTTACTCAACAAAATGAGCTGTGACCGTTGAGTAAATTTACAAGAGTAAAAAAAAAATAAGAGTGTAGTGGGGCATCACGAGCCAGGCACTTTCTATAACTGCGTTCGCACTGATTTACTCGTGAGCGGCTTACGAGCGAGAATTATAGTCATCATAACCAAATTCTTATGTGTGAACACGCCCTACGATGACATAACACAGAGTGACTGCGTCATAATGGGCGAAAACTGTGACTGAATCTTAAAGTCGACGATAGTTTGACGCGATAATAAGGCTTTGATATAACCCCAAGTATCATTCCCTCTAAGCACCAAATCACACATTAATTGGCGCGGAATTTATACCGTATATTGGTTTATACGCCACATGAATCCAAGTCACACAGTCTTAGAAAAGATGAATCACAAAAAAAGGATTTCCGATAGCAATTGGAGTTTAATTCTCATTTAACAATGACCATAAGAGACAGTTACAAGGTATGATTATTTATCAAATTTATTGCATATGAAATAATCGCATCGGATCTAGTATATGCCGTCTTGTTAAGACGCATTAAGGCTTGGTGTAATCTTAGGGTGATCTTCCATCTTTGTCTAGTTTGCTACTTTTCTTATTACTTCAGGGTATCCATTCATTTCAGGCTAAATGCATGGTGAAATCAAAACAGTTTTTAAGATGGTTTGGTATTGCAATCACATAGGTAAGAAGACCACTAACATTATATAATAAATCAACCACATACGTATAAATATAGAAAGTGTAGAAAAAGTTGAAATCTAGGCAAGTCACTTGAAAACATTAAACTGGTGATAAATTAACGATCATCATGTGATTAGACGAGAGACAAAGTGACATTTTGACATGAAGGAGGCTTCACGCCCACGAGGACAACTAGAATTCTGGCATAAATTTATGACCGCCATGAATTTAACATGTTAAATGATGTGACACAGGGGTTCAAAATAATATGATGGCTTATGACAAGGGTTATCACGTGAGCATGTTTGTGTTGCATTTATTGCTCTGTGTTAAACGATTATATTTTATAATCATACAATCAATATTTTGGAATAAAATGCTAAAAAGTGATCTTAATAAAGATCTGCGCACTTTACTTGACTTGGTCATTTTACAACATCGTAATTAAAATAGTTCTAAAAGATAAGTAATGCATTTGTGAAAATCTATGAAATTGATGCAAACTACAAGTTTTATCAGGTTGAAAAATATAATTTCATCTTGAAGATTCAGTAAACCAATACGAATTGTATTGTTTTTATTGTACAAACATATTCAATTTCATATTAAGCCTTTGCACATTATTGCTATTGGTTTTTTTATTGTTATTAAGCATAGAGGGTAACTAAAAACCGTGCAAAAATTATATCAACATTTGACTGTACCAATTCCAGAAACCCCCAGTGGAAACTCACTACTATTAGAGCTTATTATCATTATAACCAAGTTGCTGGAGACAGAGATTGAAAGTCTCTGGTTTAAATTTTCAAATTTCAGGATTTGAAAACGTAATACTTAAATTAGATTGATTGTAAAGACAAAAAATACTTCTTTATCCCAATAATAAATTTGTTGTATCGGGTTGCGTTATAATTGATTTTAAACCATGGAACCAAAGTTTCAATATCTTTTTGTTTTTCGTTTGTTTATGAAGTATTGTTAAACTTTTTACAAACTTGATTAATTTGTAGTTTTGTATTAAGCGTGCGTTACAAACTCAGTCAGACATTCACTTCAGTTGGAATTAGTTTAATACATGTACTATGAAAGAAAAAGGTTTCATCCATTTTGTTATGATTAAATATCACTCATTTACGTGAACGTATTTCTTACTATTTATTGTCTCGGCCTGAGTCTAGAGGAATTTTAACAAATGGTTAATAGACATGATGGATTCATGATTGAGAAGAATTTCGGGTTGAAACCCCACGGGACTGTATCCTGTGGCCGATTTCAGCCTTGTGCATTAATCATAATATCATCGATGATCATCAAATTTATTAAAGGCCTCATGTTGTGTGATGATGTATCACTTAGAATGTGATTTAGTTGATAAATTGGCTTGGGTTGTGATTTATGACCAAGTCATGATATACATATACCAATTAATTGTATGAATGAGTGGTATAAATCAGTGCATCGTACGTGTCACAAAAATGCTCTCAGGTCGAAAAAGTCTTTGTTAAAGATATGTCTATTATTAGTGAGGACTCAATCGAAAATCATATAAAAATATGATAACCTATTTGTGGATCCTATTGGCTTTATTTATTTCGTTTAAATTTGGACTGGCCGGTATGCTTTCAGTTTTTCCCCTACCTAATGAACTATTAAAAACTATATAGTTGACAAATGAAGTAACGAAATACAAAATAATTAGAAGTGATTAAAGTATATTGATGGATACAAATTTGTTTTATAAATTTTCGTAAAAAATACAATTTCTGTTATAAAGAATTTTTTTGTCAATATACCAATTTCATTTCTTCTTTGTTTGTAGAACGAACTCTGATGGACCATAAATTTTCTGTCTCCATCAACGTCTTTAATATAGGCCAAACAATAATTTATTGGACAGTGTATTTAAAACTCCTGAGTACAGGGTCACATTCTTTGTGAATGCAACCCCTGCCATGGATTTTTTTTTGTAAATTGTCCAATAATTTTTTATTTTGCCTATAGTTTCCACTCTTCTCGTTATGCTTGAGATCAAAATGACGTCATCATGTGAAATATCATTGCCACTCCACTAATGATTTAAACGGAATAGACACGTCTACTTTTTAGAATTAGATCATTGATGCAAGTAATACATTCGCAACTGAATTCTTGTGAGTATGATTATTGCTTAATCTTGACTCTCACAACCCGATCCACAAATGTTAATGGTACCTGCAAACGTATAGGGGGCTGGAATTTTAGTGCCCTTCTTTTATCATGAATGTGATTTTTAATGTCTAACTTACTTTATTAACATGATTAATTAAGCGGACTTACCCAATTGCAATTGCAGATAGTTTTAAATATAAAATACATATATGTTGACTCTTGTTTCCCTAAATTTAGAAAAACATAAAGCCTATTATCAGAAAAGCCAGTTGAACACAAAATACTGTTAACAGATATGTGACTTAAGACACAACATAAAAGGCACTGGAAATAATGTCTGACAGATCATTGGTATATCGCAAATGATTCAGTGTTTTGAGACGATGTATTAATGAAAGCCTCGTTAGAAGGGAGTCTTGAATCTGCTCTCCTTCACTCTTATTTATGGTGTAGAGATTCACCGCCTTCCAGGAACAGTTTCCTTCACCTGTGACGATACGTCAAAGATTTGACGTCAGTTAACGTCGAAATGCCTAACAACCCTAGAGGAGGTAGGTTCAAGACTTCTATTGACGATTGCGATAACGTTTAGCTCGACATTCCTGAAAATATGTATCATGATTAATATTCATATTTTGAGGGTCTTTGGTCTGACATTACTCCTTAACAAGACGTAAAACATTAACATATTTTACTACCGGGTCGGGTCGAGAGTTCAGATTTGATCATAAACCTCAGCCTGCACTATTTTGCAATTGTTGTGATTCATTTCACTTATAATATTTCATAGTAAATCTTATTTACAATATTTACATAATCACCAAATCATAAAAAAATATCTTTTAAACATCGCTTTCCTCGTCTGAATGATCACTACACGGTGAAGTAGTGCAGTCCATAGCCTCTGCATCATCACATTGATGGTGTTCATCACTACTATTTCTTGATATGATATCATCTGTACTAGTGTGATCAGATGATTCTGATGCAGAGTCGCTCTGTCCAAAATGAATACCACGGGGAGACGAAACAGTCACCCGTGGTTGATTGTCTAACATTTCTGATGTTGTAATTGTATGTAATGTCTCCTCGTTATCTTCACAGTCCTTTCGATTTTCATCTAGAGGATTTTCGATAAGTGATTGTACTTTAATGCACTTTGTCATATCGGGATCCGTTGCGACCACATCAGCCTTTAGTTCATCCATATCGCGTTTCAGCTTAGCGCGCCGATTTTGAAACCATGTTATCACTTGTGCGTTTGACAGTCCCAATGTTGATGCAATCTCGTCACGGTCTGCTGGAGTTACGTATTTTTGATACAGAAATCGTCGTTCTAGTTCAAATATTTGTTGATTTGTGAAAGCTGTTCTGGACTTTCGCTTCTTACGTGGAGGCTGACGGTTGAAAAGGTGGAGAGGATCACGCTTGCTTCCGGTAGTAGTGGCTGCAGAAAAAAGAAAGGAGAGAAAACACTAGATAAGTAATTAATATAATATATAAAAATAATTAA
The DNA here is from genome assembly GCA_000969725.1 of Ophiothrix spiculata. NCBI lineage: Eukaryota > Metazoa > Echinodermata > Ophiuroidea > Amphilepidida > Ophiotrichidae > Ophiothrix > Ophiothrix spiculata. The sequence goes on from JXSR01S026092.1 coordinate 4,859, forward strand.
ATAGCGTATTAAATAGTTTAGTGAAAGGTCAACGAGAAAGACCGAGACGAACCGTTGCAATCGACATTATATCAGTATATCATATCATATATAGTTAAGTTAAGGTCTTTATCACGTCTGATCTTTTGTAACGTATCATCATCGTCCTTGACAGCATCATATACACAGTTGCTCATATAGTTAGAATAAAAATATTTTTACCACTTTTTTATATAAAGGTCAATTTATGATAAAAATATCTGAAAACATATGTTGCTTTTGGTCAGATTTGATAGGTAATCTTGATGGGTGTGAAATGGAACTCAGAATGTGATCAATTTTCTCATGTACCGGTTAGGGGGCAACAACAAAAATTTGTCAAAAACGTGATTTTTAGGTCCAATTTGATTTAACCCCGCCTTTTTCAAGGTCACTTCTCTACTCAAGTTGAGTGGTCATATGGAATGGTTATCTGTAGTAGAGTGATAAGCAGGGGATTAAATGTCTTTGTCACGCTTGACTGAGCCAAGAGAATGCTTGTAAACAAAGCACAAAATGACCCTTTAACGCCCATCAATTTACAATAATAGGGTTTTTGTGAACGTGGAATGGTTCCCGGCGGCTTATGACATCTTTAAAGGTTTTCCAGATGTCACATACCGCCGGGGACCATTCCACGTTCACCATAATCCTATTTTTGTAAATTGAGGGGCGTTGAAGGATCATTTTGTGCTTTGCTTCCAAGTACTCTCTATTCTCTCTTAAATCAAATTGGACCAAAGCAACATAAGTTTCCAGATATTTTCATCATTGACCTTTACGTAAAAAAGTGGTAAAAATATTTGTATTCCAACTATATGAGTAACCGTGTAGTTAAACCTAAGACCTCTTTCATTTATCTAATGATAGAACTGTTTGCATAGGCCATTATTGATACTCTGAAAAGTTTACTTAATATGAAGATGGTTTCAGTTTCTCGACCTATGCGTCCAAAATGTCACACGTGTCTCACAACTTATGGCGTGGAAATTTTGATTGCACATCAAATTGACCAAATCAAGTTTATTAGTTTCTAATAGGGTTGTTGATCAATCTAATGTAACTTGTGGTTTGAGTGACACTTTAAGACCATGTAACCCAAAGGTAAACCTGTTTAACTCTTTGGTGTTGTATAAACACAACTGTTTTCTCTAAAAACAGTGAGAGATTATCAACTGTTTTCTTACTTTCTTCATGTTCTTACAGGATACATCCTGTAAAAGATGATTCAAATACTCGAATATTTGATTTAAACATCTTTTTGACAATCTTTTTAATTTCTGGGTAGACTATGGATATGCCCTCGGCCCTCTAAGTGGAATTGAATGGAATACTGTGTTCAATTCAATTTCATTGATGTAGAAGGAGGGTCCGTGCGTAGCTAACAGCTGATTAAACAGCCAGGCTGTAGGATTCTGTTTACCCCACTTCTCTTCTTATATCTGTTCCAATTTCAAATTGATGTAAATAAGAAAATTAAACTGTGGAAACATGATAACATCTCAATTTGGAAAGTCAATATTTACGAGAGTTAAGGATGTGATGATGATGTTGATTATGTATCCCGGGATAAAAGTATTATCGTGATCTGGCTACATAGCAATCTCAAGAATCGTTATTAAACTGATAACATTATGGTGTAAGAAGAAAAGAAATTCTGGTTTAAGTGGGTAAGAGATATATGTTCATAACTCGGTATTATCAGCTATTGTTTCTTGGTATTACATAGACACAACTGTTTTCTCTTAAAACAGTGCGAGATCATGAACTGATATTTGTTTTTACTTTTATGTTGAATAAATTATGATTCAAATACTCTGATATCGGGTTAAAACAGAGCCATTATGTATATACACGCATATGCGTAGCCAGGATTGCGTACCCCGGGGTGCGCAAAAAAACCTAGTCCAAAACGGCGACGGATCCAGGGGTCACTAGGGGTACCTGCCTGTATTGGACGGGTCGCCAAATGTATTATTAGCAGTAATTAGGACTACTGCATCCTTTTTTCATTGTTTTCCTATTTTTTTACGTTTATTTTCTCCATTTTTTGTGTAGACCCCGGGGTTCGTGCGCCCCTTCCGCACCCCCCTGGCTACAGTAACAGTCACGTTATTTGTTATCTTCTTGACAATTAGCCCGTTCAAGTTTGTCGTAAGTTATCTCATTAAAGGACAATGGATTTTGTTAACTAAATCGTAAATGACAAAATAAGTATCGAATTAATTTTACCGCACAAAAGATGCCTGTCAATCAAAGTATAGGATAGGCTATTGTCTTCGACGAAAAGCATAACGCCTAGAGTTTTTTAGTTGTGCTTTTTATTGTGTTAACACGAAAGGATTGTTAAGGATCGCAATTTCTCAAATGGGGATTATCTATACTTATTGACTCCAGTGAATAGAATAAGTAATGGTTAACAAAATATTTTACTACGGATTACAAAATTATGACTTGTTATGCACGGACAGAACATTTGAACTAGCTAAATGTTTACCAATTTCAGGGTAGGAAATGATTATGAATTCTTTTCAGTAAAAAAGGCAACGCATATTGCAGTGGAATGGGGATACCGTGTTTATATCAATTTCATAGATGTTGAGGTAGGGTCGTGCCTAGCTAACAGCTGTGTCAACTAGCAGCTACTAGCTGAGCTGTAGGGTTCAGTTTACCCCGTTTCTCTTCTTATATCTGTTCCAATTTCAAATTAATGTAAATTTGGCTAATAAGAGGAAATAACACTATGGAGAATTAATAAGATCAATATTTAGAAGAGTTCAGTCAATATTTAGAAGAGTTCAGGAAGTGATGATGGTGTTAACTATGTGATTAGGGATACAAAGATGTTATCATGATCCAGCGAGCATCGCAAGAATTGTTCACTGATCTGGTGTACTATGAAGCAGAAAAAAAAGATATGGGCTCATTTAATACTTAGGGGCGCACCATTTGATCTCAGGGGGGGGGGCATTGAAGTTTTTTGAAAAAACAAAACTTTGCCGCCGAAGGCGGCGAAAAAAAAAATCTTGACCCAAAGATGAGTAAGAAAAAAAAACCTTTACCCAACTACTTCAAGATAAAGAAAAAAAAATGTCGCCGCCTTCGGCGGCTAAAAAACCCCACTTGACTCGACCCCAACTTCCATGCCCCCCCTGAAAATCAAATGGTGCGCACCTTACAGTACCTTGTTTCTATACATTAGCCAATTTCAAATGTGTTGCCAGTGTTTCAATGCGTTTTGCAATCTGTTGTAAAATATTTTGTTAACCCATAACTTATTATATTCACTGAATTCAATAAGTGTATAATCCCCACTTGAGAAATATGCAATCCGAAAAAATCATTTTGTGTTTACACGAGGGAAAGTACAAGCAAAACGGTCACACTTTTAGCTTAGGTGGAAGACAATAACCTATCCCATACTTTGATTGACAGGCCTCTTTTGTGCGATAAGATTAATTCGATACTTCTTTTGTCAATTACAATTGGTAAACTATTTGTAAACTAAAGCCTTGATCTGTTAATAGGATAACTTGCAAATTATTTGAACAGACATATACACTGATATATTGGTAAAATTCGTATATTGATACATTGTTTAACTGCTTTGTATTATATAAACACAGCAATTTTTCTCTCTAAAAACAGCACGAGGTGTTTATTTTTTTTTTACTTTTGACACGACAGAATATAATGTACAATATAAACCAAATCTTCGATATTAGGTTAAATGTACCTACATAAACGGTTATTTTTTTGACAATGTGAACAATTTCAGGATAGAACATGCTATGCATTTTAATCAGTAAAATATTATAGGTACTTAAGGCATCTTGTTAGGCACGTTTGAATGGGATACTGTGCTCATGTCAATTTCATTGATGTGAAGGGAGGGTCGTGCCTAGCTAACAGCTGTGTCAACTAGCTGAGCTGTTAAGGCGGTGTTACACATCACCGTACCGTGCGAATAACGTACTAATAACGTACACTATTTGGTAATCGATATACATGTATTTCAATGACCAAACCAATGTACGTTATTAGTTCGTTATTCGCACGGTACGTTTGGTGATGTGTGACAGAGCCTTTAGGTCCAGTTTACCTCGTTTCTCATCCTATATCTGTTCCAATTTCAAATTGATGTAAATTAGGCTGATAAGAGAAAATAACACTATGGAGATATGATAAGATCTCAATTTGGAAAAGTCAATATTTAGAAGATTTCAGGATGTGATGATGATGTTAACATGGTACATAACCCAGGGATGAAAGCGTAATCATGGTCTAGCGAGCATCTCAGGAATCGTTCACTGATCACATTATGGTTTAAGTAGCAAAGATATCAAGCTCATCACTCAGTACCTTGTTTCTATTACAGTATAAGTTTACAGTGTATTCTAGGGAACTCGAGATTCATGGTAAAGTATTTTGTTTAAGAGCACACTGCATCATTATCGATGTCACAAAGATATATTTCATATTGGTTATTGTATAAAGTGTAATGCCTTCTAAGTTGATCTGCAATGTATAAAGTATGTATTGGCTCATGACAGGCGTGAGGTTTGATATTTAAGGGGCGCACCATTAGATTTCCAGGGGGAGCAGGAAGTTTTTTAAAAAAAATAAAAACCCTCCATAGGCAGAAGAAAAAACCCACCCCTGAACATGGAATAGGGTAAAAAACAGTAATTTCCAAGACAAAAAAAATTCGCCCCTGAACGGGACGCGAAAAAAAAATTCCAACCCGAACCCAACTTCCTGCTCACCCCTTGGAAATCTAATGATGCGCCCCTAAAGGAAGAAGAATAAGTGCCAATATGCTGAATTTGGTTTAACGCGAAGTTTGTATACTAATTTAAGTTTAGTTAGAAGATAAAGATGTTTTTGACAATTAAAGGGGCTAACCTAGATTTCACTTCGAATTGAAAACTTATAGAAATTCTCTAAATAAAGCTCAAACAAAATAATAAAAAATTACACAGAAATGGATAAAATTGCGAAAGAATTCATTTGCAATATATCGATCTTTGATGGTGATGTGACTATCCTTTGTTTTCTAAATCCTAACGGTACCTTCGATAGATTTACCAGATAAAAGATCAAACAAAGCTCCTGGAGATAACTTAATACATATTGAAAGAGAAACAATTTCATCAAAAATGCTTAGTTGTTTGCCCATCACAGGTGTAGAAACAAGATCTTTTTTAAGTTTTGAAACTAGAAACACTATTTTCACTCCATTTTTTCCGTCGGCGACAAAAATTAAAGTAGGTAAAGAATTTCCATTTTCTCCAATATTCCTCATAAAAGACTTGTAGGTTATAATATTACTCCATTGATTCATGTACAAAATATTTAGGCAAAAATTAGTGGGAAGAATCTAGGCCTAGGCCAGTCCCTTAAAACAAGAAAGAGTACACTGTAGTTAAAACTCTTTATATAAGCACATGCACAATAAGTATCAGGAGTTTATGTTACAGAAGCAAGCATGTCGCCTGTATATTTCAGACAGTGCAATGTTATCTAGTTACGTTTTCGTCACTACAACGAAGAATGGCCTTTCATCGTTGCGGATTTGCTGACATACTTGTTTTTCAACATAGTCACGTGACATAGGTCCTAAGATTAAACGTTTAGCTTTTTTTAGAAACAAAATGATACTTGTATTGAAGGTATGTCCTAATACTAATAAATTGGTGAAATTTTATCGACATTTCATGGGAAGAAATGGATTAAATTCTTTGCAGAAATTGTATATTGAAGTGATTCATATTTCATTCATTTCCCGAGATTCAGTTTTGAGTTTCTTGTGAAGAAACTATTAATTTACATTTAAATTCCAGATTGTGTTACTTGAAATTCTTTTGATAGTGCATGTTTTATATATTGGATGCAAACATAATTTTACTTGATTCAATATTGAAATTTTTAGGACATAACCATAATACTATAGTGGCTGTGCTATTGATGAAACTGTTGCCAAAGAATGAATGAATGAATGAATGAATGAATGAATGATTGAACGATGCTCACGTCCAATACCACGATGTTCTTCAGCAGGTCAGTGGACCTTTCCTTTACATAGAGAGTGTATTTTAAGTGTCAGTTGCTTATGCAAGTAGTATGTACTTATTTTGAAGTGTTGCTGTTGTTGTTGAAATTGTTTTGTTTTTATTGTTGTGTTGTTGTCGTGTTTGTTTGCTTTGCTTTGAATTTTTCCAGAAAAAAAAAAGGCTGAAAACCTTTCCATTTTTGCTCACTACTAATTTTTCTCAGCTTTAATGGGTAGGCAGTAGGCCTTAGTATTATAAAGGTGGTTTTTCATTGTCCATAAAGTTTATTTCATTTCAATCGGTAATTAAAAACGAAACGTTACTTTCCATTAAATTCATTGATTTTTTAGAATAGCTGAAAAAAGTATAGGCCTACAAGGTTCGTGTCATAAACTATTAAATTCCAAATACACCAAGTTTGCAGTGACTATTCGGGTAAAACAAAATTATTTACAGTCACAGATTGTAAGGTGTTTTCTTGGACACACTGTATGAAAACACTGAAAATTTTAATAATGAAATGAAAAGGGGACTTTGCGACAGAACACTTTTCAAGATACAGGTGAAAATAGGCAGCAAAAAATAAGGATAATAATAAGATTTTCCAGCAAATTTTCTGTTGTAAAATGTGTTCGCCTTGATCAATTTCAACAAGTAATGTGTCATTTTAAAGCTTAGAAAATGCTGCAACAGGTGAAATGAAAAAAAAAATCAAAATTGATAACGTCTTCAAAGTCCCCCCTTTCGGGGTGAGCCATCACATATTCAGTTCAAAAGCCTCTAAGTATTTTTCGTGTTTGCAACTTGTATAAAGCATATAGAGAATGATGAACTGACTTAAACGAAGTAAAACTCCTTTAGATGTATTTTTGACAATACTAAACAGTACATTTGGTCGTTTTCTTTTCTTATCTTATTCAAACATTTCACATGAGGTATTTACAATGTTCACCTTACAATATTTCATATCAACCCGTCACATAAGAAACAAAAAATGGCAGTGGTTTCCCTTTACTTCTCTTTTGAATTAATAACACTAAAGCTCTTTAATATCGACAGGATTTCATCAAATGGAGACACTATAAGAAGAGTAACACGGGTACAAATAGCCAATTTCTGACGTCTCCCGTGGTCTTCCTTTTTCCTCTTGCTACATACAATATAACTTCATAGTTCATGTTTTATAATACCTTATAGTATTGATTTCCCTATCCCAACATGTTAAAGCGTCGTATCAATTTTAAGACATTTTGCTTAAATAGCTCTTCTGCCTGGTGTAGAACACCACACAATCTTGACTTTAATAACATGGGTACATTTACCAGCCAACAACGATTGGCGGTTGTTATAAACATTAGATTACTATAATCATGATAATGTAAATGAAGTTGGGTGCTGTATTTTCAGTATCCTAGGTTTTGTTATTGTTGATGTTGATATTTATCATGTTGTTGTTTTTGTTGTTGAAGAGGAACAAGGATTGTGCTATTGATTGCACTTGTTGTCAATCAATGCATGTGGGATCAATGAATCATACTCTTGTCCAATGCATTGATGTTTAGATGACATTTTCAGCGCCACGAGAGTGTCTTTATAGACTCATTTCAGTTGCTCATATTATACTTGTCGTAAAGTTCTTTTGGGTTAGGGTGTATGGGAGTTTATGCCTTGTTGATGCGGTCAGAAATTAAATAATAGTTGTTTTAAAGAATTTGTAGTACAATAAATGTGTACCTGAAATGTGCGATGTATTAAGCAACATGCTACACTATCAAAATAACGAGTTTCTTTTAGGTACTGACACATGATTTGAATGTATATTAGTTGAGAAATCTAAGCGTTGCAAGTAGTATCATCTGTCGAAACAGCATATACAAATATTCTATAATCAAAATTCAGCCTTTTTTGCTAGTATGAGTGAAGTGCTTAATAAAATTAATGTCTGTATGTTCAAGTTAACATGGTTAAGGTGTATAGGCACAAAAGGCCATATATTTACGAAAGCTGATCGTTAAAGTCTCTGTCACACATCACCGTATAAAGCCAAAACGTATGAATAACGTAAAAAAGTTTCATACACTGAACGTGAGCCAAACGGACCACCACTGTATGGATAATGAATTGAACGATACATGAGGGACAAACGTGTGGATAACGTATTGAACGTTCTTCTAAGAACACATGACGAACAGCAATGTATAAACCAAAACCAACAGTGGGATGGAGAACGTTAAGCATATGGTTTGCACTACTTATGATGATATGTGACAGAGCCGGGTCAGGGTGGATATATATTATTTAGAGATGCAGTAAAATTAGCTATGGTCCTTGTTTTAGTACCAAAGAGGTTATCAACAACAAAATGGAAACAAACAGGGTAAAAGTTACTATTGCCAGCTCTATACGAGTATTACCACGCATGCCATGAATATTATTGTAAGAAAGCCACATAACGGTACTTACATTCAGCAGCTCGTAAGATGCTTGTTTCTATTCCAGTAAACGTCTTATTAGCTAATTCTTCCAATGCTGATAGAGGAGAATCTCCCTCTTGCCTCTTTCCCTTATGGACAATCTTGTCTGATAGAGGAGATGTTCTAATGGTAGCAGTTGGTTTCGGTGATGTAGGAGCGGGATTCCGAATTGAATTTGCACGCGGTGCCCACGGTGAAAAACTTGGCGTGGTTGATGCAGCACTTCGCGCACTTTTCACGATTCCATGAGCAGTTGCAGTTGGATGTCCAAGTTTGGATCCCAAAATATCCCTGATGAAGAAGGATGTATACGGTTTACTTGCAAAACCTGGCGGGCTACCTGGCCGACGGAGAGGAACAGCTATAGCAGACAAACTTTGGTGATGGTGATGCCGAGGCAACGGGGTAATCAAAATACCGTTAATAGAGTGTCCAAAAGACATGATAAGTTATATTTGAGTAACCTTAATTCCTCTAAAATACCAGTGCAAAACTATTGAAATGTCTCAAAAACGTCTGCTTAAATAACATCCATGGAAGAGATTGTTCCACCCACTATTTCCACTACGTTGTTCATGCGGACAAATCATTTGAATGGCACAGGTGAGTCAAATGCTGTATACTCCCGGCAAACAAGGCTAGGCTGGGTATGCCGCTGTGAAGTTCATGGTGTTCAGGTAGTCATGTGTTACTGGTAGGAAGTAGCCCAAGCAACCAATCCGAGCTTGTAAACTATCGCTGTAGTGGGCAAGCCACAGTGGTTAACAAGGTAATCATGCTATCGAGCTGCCTAACCCCAAGAGGGTCGGGAGCATATCGGGCAAATCTGTTCCGTTTGTAGCTGTCATCATTGTCGTTACTCAAATTAATTGACCAATCTTGTTTCCTATTGGCTCATAATCCAATTAACGGCTCTTTGACTCCGTTGTCTCACCCAATCACCTTTTAATAGAGATGTAAAATTGAAAAGTACCTGGAGCACTGGGCGGGGCACCAACAAATATGGAGCATACAGCTAAAGGTAAATCAATTTGATTTGTGGCAGACTATTTGGGCTAAACATGGGCTGACAGGGGATCAGTAGGAGTATCGCTTCAATTGCCCTATGTGTGCCCTGTGTGAAATCTTTTGATCCAATGTGGGTCTGTTATTTATTACTGACCTAAATATGAGAATTGGGAGTACACTTAAGTAATTGCTATTTGTTGATGATAGATATCTTTACTCGCCGGCTTTATTATTACAATGTTTCAATATGAGATGTATTATAATAGTACATTCGCTCTTTTTGAAAATATTCGTTCAATATCTGTAATGTTGCGTTAAGTGTTTAGCTTCCACTGCAAAATATTGTGAGGTTGTAGATGCCCGGGGGAGCTCTCAATTTTGAGGTATGGGCCATGTGCCACAAAAAAGACTCTTTTCGTTTGCTCTCACCGAAAGACCCTAACTGTCGCTCAACGACCACATATTTTTTAAATTTCCTTGTCACTTAAACAACCTTTGTCACTTAAAGACCCACCATTTTCTAAATTTGATGTAATTTGTTGAAATTCGTCAAAAATTTCGCAAAAATCATCGAAAATTACGAACAACGCATCGAAATTTTGTAAATTTCGGACCATTTTGACCTGGTAATATTTCTAGATAGATGCTTAAACTGGGAAAAATCAGAATAACGGTGGAACCGATTCCTTTCGGGCATTTATTTTTTCATCTTCTTCGGTTATTAATGTTTTGCTTAATGTAAGGTTTCAATCTTTTTGAATATCATCGCTACCATTTGGTACCATGTTAGCAGAAATCTGAAATATTGCCAGGCTTATAGCATTGCTTTATGTAATTGAAATAAATGCATATCATGAAATAGATGCACTCATACGACCGGTGCTCATACAGAGTATGGAAGTATTTAACATCATGTTGACTATTCCTCAGAAAAACAACATCAACGCACTTGTTCCCCAGGAATTTTCGCAATATAGTAGCCAAAACCCAGTCTAAGATGAGAGCCATTGCTTTATAATCTTCTTCAATATCCAGTATTACTACGGGCAGGAAACAAAGTATCGAGTTCCTAGTTCAATTTACGGCAAAGCTTATTTGGTTATGATATAATTAATTTGTATAAGATGCCCTTCAAACTTGGCCATAGGGTATGGTGTGTTTGTATTACTCAGTAAAAGCGTGATGCGATTGTTTATAAATGGTCATGTGGCACGACGTTTCATGTTTAGAAGTGATAAGTGAACAGAGAGCATTACAAAATTGATCCATCTTTTTATTCTTCTCCAAATTAAGCATTTAAGAGACTATGGCTTTTAGCAAAGTATAACTTAAACGAAATCAAATCAAATCAAACATTTTTTCAATTTAATAACCTGCGTAATAGCGCGATCCAATCTCTTACGATTATTTCTAATGACCCGCGTATGTGATGTCATTAGCGCTGAGTGCGTTTTCTCATAAAATGCCAATAATGCACGCGTATGCACCACACACGCGATGATCGTCATGTTACGCGATGATCGTCATGCCTGGTCTGATTGAAATTCTCTTATAGGGATAAGTAGACCTTGACAGAAGAAATAAGTTTAATAAAGTATTTCTTCATAAAATTACACATAAAAGGCATTAAAATGTCGAAAGAGCGGTTCTATAATAACTTTGCACTATCTTTTAATACGCTCCCTCAGAAAAGTACCTCGGCCTAAAACAAACACCTCTGATTTTAAACAATGACCTAAAGAAAAGATGGTGCGCAGTTATTATTGTCTAAATAGAAACACAGACATACGATATAAACACATCAAAAGGAAAAACATAACCGATATATATCAATCATCAAAAGGCCAAAAAAAGAGACCTAAAGTGATGATACTCTGAAAACAAAATACATTACAAAAGTAGGTCTAAACTTACAGCAACAGCAAAACGTACACAAATAACAACATGAACAAAAACAAGGCAAATGTATTGTTGCATGTAGTTAACCCTCAAAGAGCCGGGCTTTTTCGACCCACCTCACAGCCGGGGGGCGG
>JXSR01S026092.1:16576-27489 GCA_000969725.1 Ophiothrix spiculata
ACGTCACAGTGATGTCATAAGTGACGTCGCGTCGAAAATGCGAAAATCACCAAAAATCGCCGAAATCATTGTTTTTCGCTATTTTGTCAAGCAAAAGTTGCAATTTGTATCAATAATGTGTGTCAAAGTATACTTAGGCATATTCTTACTCCAAATAAATCAAATAAATACAATAAAACATAGTGAAAGTGTATCATAATAACAAAAAACAATATTTGTATGTAATTTGCATTGAAAATCAGTTTTTGGTCAGTTTTTCGTTTGACCCAGCGTGCCATTACGGAACGCCACGTCCTAACCCGGATTCCGCCCCCCCCCGGCACTTTTAGGGTTAAATGTCCATTCAGTTTTTAGATTTTTTTAAAGATCATTTTTGAATTCCTTTTTTGTGTCATTATTCAAAGAGTTCCAAAAGGTTGGACCACATGTTTGGTAAAATGATTTAAGAAATTGGAAGTTGGTTTGTATGATTAATTTTTTATAAAACTTCCAAAGTTGAGTTTGAACAAGTCGTGTATATTCAGAACATTAAATGTTTAGAATAAGGGCCACGTCTGACTTCTATAATGACTGTTGTATGAGAACATACATCTTCACGCTGTTGAATATTGTTCTAATAGCCTATTTTTGAAGCATTGATATTTTTTCGAAGTATGTTTTATGATGTGTTTTGCTGGGTCCTTGGAAGGGGAGATCAGGGGAACAAAAAAAATCTAACCGTTACTCCAACTTCTGACACCCCCATAGGGGAGACCTTTAGGGGTCATAATCAGTAATGATTTGGTTTGTGACTCTGTTTGTTTTTGTTCGTGGTCTAAGGACACTTTTCTCTCTCACCTTAATTTTGACACAATTTTTCAATTTTCCAAAGTGACCATTTCACTTAACCAATGTGTCTGATACCAGCATGTTGTACCTATATATTCAACTCTGTTTATTCTAGCACCAGGGCGCAGGAATAATTACCCATAACCTCGTCAATTTATATCAGTTTCCTGTTTTAAGGGCATTTTCGTGTGTGAACACTTTAGACATGTGGTCCACTGATTTGCCACTGTCTACCATTTAAACACCCCAGAGGTCCAATATGGTTAGTGTCTTGTTGAAGTTTGTAAAACCAACAATCCTGAAATTGATTGTGACAAACTGCAGAGTTTAGTTAAAAGTTTACAAGGTGGGAAAATAAAATAACGTTTGATATCCTACTAGCACAGGTTACAAAACACAGTCGGGGTTTCTCTGCAACAAGTTTTATTACTGACCTTATATGCCTACTGAGAGAATATAACCTTTTTCCATTCCCAGACACGGACAAGAAATGAACTAATATATAATACAGTTTTCAAAATACTTCCCTTTTACCAATTATGCAAATTTGGCCGTCAACGTAATCAAGGCAAACCGGGGTGTGTGTGTTTCTTTTACGCAATCGTGATCTGCTCAAAGCTAAATTATCTAAAAGAGTCCGGTTTAGCCTGATGATATCCCATAATACTATTACTAATTACTTGACTATATTAGCATTATTGAGGTAATGCAACATTATGTATGTCTAACAACTGCTGTCACTACTGACTGTTATCTTTTATTTGGGACCATATTAAAGTCGTCATGCTTGTTGTAACTGCCAATAATTACATGTATTCTTATCCAAAATTCTTTTATTCGCATATATCTTGACAAAAAAAACCCACTATTTCATTCTCGGTGTTTTGATAATTGAATCTTTATCTTCATCTTCATATGGTAGAGTGCATCCCTCAGTTAGAGTATTTCTGCACTTTGTATATCAGCATGAGTGGCAAACAAAAGTGCAAGTGTCCAGTGTGCTTTACAAATATATACAGTGCCATGTGCGAGTTAAAACTGCATCACCGTCTGTGGAAGCTGGATGCTGGTGAGCCCATGCCGAAACGCTTCAACGGATGGGGCCGCAATGAGTGAAGGAGGAAGACTGTTCCACATCTTAATGGCATATGGGAAGAAGGAGTACTGGAAAGCTTATATTTTGGCACTAGGTTGAAAATATCTCTGGTTGTGACCTCTTAAAGAGTCAATGTTACGACTACTTCTGATGGTAAGGTAATCAACAACAAGAATGTCAACAACATATGTGACAATCTTACAGAACATAAGCACTTGTGATCTCATCCTCCTTTGATGTAAAGTTTCCCATTCGAGTGTACTAAGCATAGTGTTGACACTGCTAGTGCGCCGGTAGTCACTGGTGACAAATCACTGGTGCAGCACGTCTCTGTACAGCTTCAATGCTTTCCAGCCCCCCCCCCCCCCCACCACCCCCCCCCCCCCCCCCCCCACCCCTGAAAGTCAAATTATGCGTCCCTTATGTCAGTACAAGAACAAACCAACTCCATTTTGGTCAAACTGAGCAAATCACTACCACAGCAGGCCTACTGTTACTGTGGTATAAAAACTCTGCATTTTAAGTGGACTTAAATTGGCAAATAAAGTCAAAATCAGTGAAGTTAATTTGTGACTAAAACAAATCTTGCTTCATAGAAGTAAAACAAAAAAATGGTCTCGAAAATGTTTGCGAAAAAAAATCTTGCCTCGACCTAAATTTCCAGCAAAGTCAAATTGTGCGTCCCTTAACTGATTGTTTAAGCAACTGCTATCAAAAAAGCTATTCAATATTTTCTAAAATAGTTTGGTGGAGTTGGGTTTTCTTGTAATAGCGTATTCCATTGCAGCAGTCAATCGTACAAAATGTGCTAACCTATCATGAACCATGAACATTGGATCATAATATCGGAAGTAATAATACTATTTCCGAATACCGTTGGGCATCATTCAATCATAAAGCTTGTAAAAGTAATACGACATTTAAATTAACCGTGATACTACTTCTAATTATATCCATTACATATTGGTTCATGTGTATTATCAGAAGCATTATACATGATCCAAACAGGTTAAATTTATTAGAGACTATATACGTGGGGTTTAATGTGTAAAGTGGGGTATTCGCCAAGGTTGTTTTCTTTCTGCATGGTTGTTACTAATGACGCTTGAATTTCGTTTATTCTTAGGAAGCAAAAAAGGCAAAAACCCAAAAAATTCCCAATAAACCCCCCCCCCCCCCTTGTACTAATAATACAACGCACAAATAGTCGTTGAAATTTTAACCGATAGACCTAAGGTTAAGCGCTCCGTGCCGTGTTAGCATACTCTAGTATGAAATCATACTTATCTAATAGACGGCACACTGCTCAGTAGTATGAATTCATCCTTAACCCATTGACCAAAAACAAAAACACCCGAAATGTCTAAAAAGCTGGACTTTATAAAAGTCCACTTTGAAAAAGTACACTGTTGTCTATGGGTTTTAAACATGTTAAGGATGAATCCATACTCTATCTGTTTTATGCACGCTCTTTTGTCAAACCCTTAGGTCTATGAAAATAAATTTGAAGTTGAAGTTGAAGTTATGCGTTAAGCATATTAAGTATAAATTCATTACTAGGTATATGGGTAAGTTAAGGATGAATTCATACTAAGGTCTATCTGTTTATGCACGCTATCTATTAAGCATGTTAACAATAAATTCATACTAATAACAGAGTACTTTTTCAAGTTGGACTTTTAAAAGTCCAGAATTATTTACGTTCAGGGTGTTTTTGCATTTGGTCTTTGATCTTAGTATGAAATTCATACTAGCGTACAGAACACGGTATATGAAATAAGTATGCATCCATACTAGCATGCAAGCATGGCATGGGTGAAGGTTTAAAGTTAATGGTTTAGATGAATTGATTCCTTTGAGTTCAGTGTATTGTCTATGGATTAGTTAGGCCTATTGTGTGAAACGTTTGCATTGTATTCTAAGCAAGAAAAGACACGCACATATACTCTTTTAGTTATGGCAACATCGCGGGTTTGCAACATGCGTATCACCTATTTATGCGTTCCAGGAAATCTTATGCGTACGAATTCCTAAACAGATAATTTGTGCACAGTATGGTTGGTATTAGCTGACCTTTTGCAATATATTCGCCGTTGTTAAGGAAGGTAACTAGGTATTAAGAAACCAAATCCACTTAAAGAAATTAACATGACAAAGAGCAAACTGTTTGAATACTCTCCGTCATGTCCATATTGAATTTTATAAAGTTAAACATTACTTTACGCATCTGCGAGGTATTCGAGGCAGTACCACTGTAGTACCAGACAAGCAAGCACAAACAATCGCTTTTTGATTAAGGTAAGCCTTTTTTTTTTTACGGCAAAAAGTTCAAGTTTTATTTTGAAATTCCATGCGTCAGTTAACCGCGTCTTTCTGCAAAAGAACTGTCCCGACACGACCCATCACCCTACCAACCCCAACCAAAAAAAAGGTAAAAACCCGAAAAAAATTCCCAATAACCCCCCCACCCCCGTTTGTACTAATAATACAACGCACAAATAGTCGGTGAAATCTTAACCGATATATCTAAGGTTAAACGCTCCGTGCCGTGTTTGCATACTCTAGTATGAAATCATACTTATCTAATAGACCGCACACTGCTCAGTAGTATGAATTCATCCTTAACCCCTTGACCAAAAACATAAACACCCGAAATGTCTAAAAAGCTGGACTTTATAAAAGTCCACTTTGAAAATGTACACTGTTATTTGTTGATTTTGGGTATGAGGCTACTCTTTAAACGTATTTATTGATGCTATACAGTGAGAAAGAGCCAAAGATTTGATTGTAAAACATTCCTTTCACATCATAGATTGCAGAAAATAGGGCGAACTGTAATTTTGCGAGATTTAGGAGGTGCATGTTTATCTAAAATATTACAAAAAAAGGCGTTATAAAACTGAACACTTCGATAAAACTGAAACCATATCAACGAAAGATGTTTCAAGGTCATAAGCAAATTTCTTAAATGTTCTATAGAGGATTTTTTTTTTTATAAGTTCATTTTACAGATTATTGATACATGGTCCGTCACAGATATTTACAGATGTTACAAGATCATCCCACGTACGAGCAATTAATAAAATCCGGCCTTTGATATGAGTTAGAGAATTAATATGCTGCTCAAAATATATCCAGCACTTTGACACACTTAAGGGTTAACATCTGTAATGTTGATGACCAAATCTAAAATCTTAATTTCATATTGAGTGATTTATTTATGTTAAATTATTTTTTTCTTTGATGCTGTATAAATTCCTTTTCCAAGTTCACCCATATTAACAAGGTTCTTTGAATAGTTTTAATACTTGACGACCACTTTTTGTCGTGGATACCTCCCCGACATGATACATTGTTTGATTAAGAAGACTGTGTGTTATCCTTTTGAAGCATTTTGTCTCTTTATTAAATCAGAAATGTACATTTCTATCGGATTCTTTTATTTCTTGAAACATTCATTCGTATAGAATTTGGCAGACAGATATACATGTATGTCAAATCACATTTGCCCTTCTGCATAATTGTCATACCGGAATACAAATTCCTGCGTACCTTATTTGCGAGATAAGTGGCGTCAGGAAAGTAATAAGATTAATTTCCATTTTCTATTATTGTAATACGATTTAACTTCCATTTCTACATATCAATGTAATTCTAACTCTCAAGCTTTCCTAGATTAATAAGCAATCAATTTAGTTGTCACAAGTAACTAAATGTTTTATAAAGTGAAAACCTTAACGGTAAGTGTAGTAATTATTAAACAGGATCAAATTACTTATTGATGATTATGATCTTGCTGGGCGTAGTTGGAGAGCACAAGGCTGATGCACACTTGAAGACTTCTACCATACCGGGAGACGACTGAGCAGGTGAATCGAAGTCCCAGGGATGGTGCGAAGAATGTAACTATTACATCTGATGCTAGCTGGATAATCTTAGTAGGAATAGTTGATACTGTTGCTTCTTATGAAACATTATGGTCTCTTGTACTTTACAAATATATATTTGTAATGATAGTCTCATTAGTCTGATATTGACGATATTGTTCTGCTGCTCTTTGACTTAATTCAAAAACTATATACAACTCAAATTAATTGGAAGAACAGGTTTATACATGCTCGGCAGGAGACCTGTTAATTGTCTTCAAAGGGATGTTTTGTCGCGTTCAATTCCCGCTTTCGTCTCTTGCCATATGAAGTATATTGCTTAACCCTGGCCTTGTCCATTGCAGAGCTGGAAAATGTTTCAAATTAATATAATTATAATGGTCAATGTAAATTACCAATAGTATATATTTACCTAAATTTGGTCAATTAAGTTATTTCAAATGCTATAGGTTAAATCAGATGATATTTTCCAGGGTTTGGCGTGTTAGCACGAACGGTCAACGGTCAAAAATCAGTAGACTATTAAGCCTATTAAGAAACGACTGTCAATCAAAATGGCCATTAAAATTTAAGATTTGAAACAAATGTATCTGAGACAAATATATCAAGTTTGGTATGGTCATCTTTGCCCATTTTTGAGTTGTACTGTAAACCACAAGCTCCGTTGGATCAACGTGTAAACGGGGTCGCGATACGCAATGCATATATGCAATAAACATACATCTGCAAATTGACTTCAAATGATCGTGATAATGGAAGAGTCCATGGTAACTCTCATAAGGGAGGTATGTAGCACCCAAAAGTTACTACTGTGTGCAATGAACCGTGAATATCTTAATATTTCAATATTTACTGCACTTTTCAGTAATTAAAATTACTGTAAAGTGCACTGGAAACGATTAAAATGATTAAGTGGCCAAATCAAGGGTTGAATCAATTCATCATGCAGGTCCAAATCGCAATTGATATGAAGGTATAAATGCATATTGTATAGTACAATAACACTGCAAAATGCCTCAAAAATGCAATAATTTTTTGACATTTTTCTTCATCATTGTTTGAAGTAACATTTATAGAGCTCCTTAGCATTTTTTTTAAAGAGAATAATATAAATAGCAGTCTTATGACTCAATTAAAGTAAAGATTTTGGTGTGCACCAAAGTGTACATCTATCAAAAACGTGGTTTGGAGTTGAAGCACAGTGGCAAACGGGAAGCGGAATATCTGCTCAGTTTCAATGTTTGGATTTCAGACGGATGGGATAAAGTGCCTGCATTCCGTCAGGTTGCCAATGTTTGCTTATAACCCGGATGAGGGCAGGTTTGCCCGTAACACCTTAAAGTTGACGGTAATACTTGATAATAAACAGCACCTGACTTTAGAGTTCTAGACTAACAAATGCTTTAATCCGATGCATATTAAGGTAACGAGATGATCTTGTTTCTATCAAGACATGTTTAAACATTTCAAGAAAACTTGTTTCAAAATGTCCAATCTGATAAGGGGCGGCTTCAAAACTCAACCGGTGGTTGTCTGCCGGTTTTGGGCGGTTCTGAGCGGTTTACTATTGTTTATTCTGGTTGAACCGCCTAGAACCGGTAGGCAACCGTCGGTTGATTTTTGAATCCGCCCCTTAAGGGTTATTTTGCATGCTTGATACGATGTTGCAAATGACTGTGTAAGATAGCTTTCCTTCTTGTCTGGAAAGCATTTAAGCAGATCGTTGGCGTAGATTATAGTATTTTTTGTGAGTTGGCCTGACGGTATAATTAATTAAATACTTGAATTGTTGATATTTATGAATTTTAAGAACATATGAATATCATTAAATTGACTTGATTTGACAGGTCAAGTTTTCGAATATATCTGATTTCTCAAAATACACAATGTTTTCATTATGCTTTTTTTAATATTCGGACAGGTGTGGCCCACATGAGTAATGTGAAACCTGGTGTGTTGCGTACCTACCAGGTATACTTTGTCAAATTTGTCACAATTTGTGGTTGTTATAATCAAAATATGATTACTTTGTTTAATTAACCGTTAATTAGCATATTTGTTTAGATGTACCGCTCTTAAGAATCTGGCCCACCAGGTCATGTTTAGAGGTGAGACATGCACTTCATATAGACTGATTTTAATTCCCACCTGACTATTGATATCCAGATATGTTATGGTAGGTGGGGTTTGGAGGGTGAGAATGAATGTGGAGGTTAGAGTTTATAGAAGCGCCTAGCTATAGAGTGCAGCTCTTATCTGTACCCACGGCGCGTATGTTCAAGGGTATTAGGTTTAAAGAAACTTTGAGAAAATATGATCCAAACATAGTAAGCCTACAACCACAAACAAATTACATGTAAAGGAACATTACGATAAAAAAAATCTTCAGGAGTCTCAAACCTGAGCTGATGAACACGATATCAAATGTGTACGAAGCTTTATTTGTATCATTTTGGGTTGCGACTTGCGTGTTGCGGGGCGAAATTTCGACTCACTTAAATAATTAAGTCGAAATTTTGCATTATGAATTTATGACCCGAAATTTCGACACATTAGTCCATCAGCTACTTTCTGTACGGGCACTATTTAAAAAGTTACTTGGGCACTATTGGTGACAAAATTCTGCTTATACCATAACGTTTGTGTAACTATACTGTACATGAAATGATGTTTCTCAAAAATGACAAGTTGATCAATGACGATTTTGGGTCATTTTTGTGTAAAAATTACAAGTTTTATAACTTTTTGGGAAAAAGTCATGTTGTTTCAAATTCTATGCACTGGATATGAGTCCTACTCATTGGAATATTTAGCAGAGCAATATGAAATACCATATAAATTGCAGTATTGGTAAAATGACATTTTCATTTGTAGATTTTGACATTACTTTTGTGGTCATTTTGTCCAAAAATCATGGTTTTTAGCTTACAACCAAAATAAATCATTAAATTAGACAATCATAATGTCAAATTTAGCAGAATTTTATGACCATTAAAATAACTACAAATGTTAATGTACATTTAACCAACAACAAATTATTAATAAATTGGATTTTAGGTCGTTCTACCCTTGAAACACATTTTGAGCTTATTTCCTTGAAAAATTGTAGCAAAATTATTTGTAAAACAATATGTAGCTTAGGAGAGCTTCAAAACAATATTTCCTCTTTGTATATCCATACTTTTAATGTACTACATACATCCTTTTTGATTTGATGACAATTGAAGTATTTATTACAATTTTTGGGCTATTTTGATCAAAAATCATGATTTTAGCATAAGATTTGAATTTTATCAATTTTCAGCTTAGATATATAATCAAATAGTTGCTTGTCGAAAATCCATTGCACATTGATAAAATGCATACATAATAATACTAAGAAATAACAAAACTTATTACAATTAACCTTGTATTAATTTCAGTCCAGAATGTAGAAATAATATATACTAATATCCTGGAAAGAGGAACACTAAAACTTTAGTTTTTCTCTTCCCAGCTAATATCTTAGATAATCCTATTCCAAAAATTGCAACAACTTTTGAATAAAACATTTTTTCAACGATAACCATTTTCTTGAAGTTGTACATACGGATATTTTGACTTGCATATTCATATAAATACAGACAGTACTAATCTGCTTCCATTTCATGATCACTGGTACAGCTTTCTTAACCTCCCGCCACTTCCTCCTCCATCTGAACTATACCACACGTCTGTGATGTCCTCATCCTTGTTTTCCCACTCATCGTTACATCTGTACACCTGAAACCATTCTTCAAAAGTGAGCATCCACCTGAACAACCACAAGAAGCCAACTCAAGAACTGCCTTTGGTGCTGTTGTTTAGATGTTCAATCAACAATGAGCTCTCCCTGTGATATTTTCCAGCCTTGGCCATCTGGTACAACAGTATATTAAACGGGTTGGTGTTTGAGAGTGTTGATCCAAATGGCACATTGATAGTTTGCTCAGTAGATGTGTTTCTGTAGGCATCCTTACTTGGCAGTAGACCATGGGACTGGAGAGTGTTGCGGACGTTGTAATGCATGATTCTGTGTCTGCATTATTATGCCCACAGACAAACATCTTTATTTTGCTATAAATAGATTTTGTTGGTGGTACTGTTTTACCCAGTTCACAGATGGTGTTGCTCCCATTTATCAATGTTGATCATTTCAAACGCCTTCTGTTTTCCTTTTCCAGTAAAAGCACTAGTGGACTCACACCCCGTTAGGCGTGCATGCCGGATAAGGCCTTGCATACGTTATGCCCAAGGAGTGATACTAGTGAAGGAACGTCTATCCATATTACATGCTCCTCAGTTGCACTCTGCAGGTAGAAGTAGACATGTATTCTACGTCTGTGTCTGATGACTTAATTATAAAGCATCTGTGATCTGAATCAGATGCATGCTTAGCATGTAGGAACATCCTACTATCGGCTTCTTCATTAAAGAGCACCATCACTACCAAGACTTGTACATCCGAATAATGGATATGAATGCAGGATTCCGCCCCGCTAGTATAAAAAGGTACCGCCTGCCCTTTAATATCTTAGAATACACATCTTTCTTCTACTCTTGCTGCAAGAATTTCATGAACTAGTGCCTCCTTATTTCCTCCATTGGATAGAAATTTCATCCCCTGATTGGAGGTTTTACGATCACCATTTGTCACAACCATGACAAGACAAAGTCGACCAGGGAAGCTTTTCCATTACTCAAGGATATTGTCAAGAAATTTTCTGCCAACTTGTGAAATTTACCATAAAAGGTGGAAAAAAAGGGCAAAAAGGGCAAAAAAGACGTAGAGGACAGTGGGGGAAAATTTCCAACAACTAATCATTTTTGTGTTAAATTTCAGATTTTGGTCCATGTACTTTTTGGTTTTTTATGGCAACAATTGCTTAAAACTCACTTGAAGTGTTGATTCTTTTCTGATATATATAGTTTTGTTTTCAATCACAATCTTAGAGTCGTTGTATTTCCAAATCGTAACGTGTCACAATTTTTAAAAGTCGGATTTCATGCGAAAATGTAAAAAATGTCATTTTTTTGACAAATTATCCAAATATTTGGTTGCGCAACTAAATTATAGGCCAAAA
>JXSR01S026094.1:1559-11986 GCA_000969725.1 Ophiothrix spiculata
GAATATAGTACAAATTTAGTACATTTCTAGTACAGATCATTATGAAAAAAGTACTTTTCGAGTACATCAAAAATGTACTAGAAAAGTACTTTTTCTGATATAAGTACATTTTTAGTACAATTATAGTACATTTTGAGTATACCTCAACTGTACTCAAATTTTACCAGGGTACAAACAAACACTTCGTGATCAAGATCTTCAACACGCCCGTTGGTCGTCAGGGGGTCCAACATTAGAAAAGCGCTTTCACGAAGGAATCTAACATTAAATACTAGGATCCTAGATAATATATCTGAAAAGAACTAAAGTACATCAACAATTTTGAAAATCGGACAAAATTGTGTTATGATAGTGGTCAAAACATTGTCGTGTTTGGGCAATAATGTCGTACTTTTAAATCCGGGGGAGGGTACTCAAATTTAGTTTGGGTAGGACGTGCCTCTGGGAAATTTGGAAAGCCACCCTTGCAAATACCAATTGTTAAGAAAAATTGACCCATCCATATACCAAATCTTCTAAATTTCGAGCCAAATTTAATCAAAATTCTTTATTTTTCTGTTAAAATTTTCTCTATTTTGGCAAAATTTTCTAACATTTTGATAAGAAATGTCTTAATTTTTTCCGAAAGTTTTGAAAAGAAAACCCATCAAAATACTACATTTTGGGAAGAAAAAGGATCAATTGCAATACCAGAAATCCTGATTTTGCTACACGAATTTGCGGCACGTCCCCATAACCCCTTTGTACTAAGAAGCCCCCCCCCCGGGTTTAAATCTTGGAAAGACTTGGTGAAAAGGTCAAGAATATCGTTGCGTAGGATATCTAATCCCCTTTTCAAGAATTTCTATTCGACATGTATCCAGAAGCGAAAAGACGAGATCTTGAAACAACAGTTTCTGATGTATTCAAGTAAATTATATTTTAAACGTATCTGTTATTTTACAAGATGACCTGAAAATGATTTATCTTTCTAATGAATTACATAATAACCAATTTCTTGAACATTATATTTTCTCAATGCAGGTTCATTATCTTATGTAATTATACCTGAGATGTTTACCCAACAACCAAGAGCGTATGCTGTCGCTATGAGTAACCAAATCTTCTGGTTTTCGTCATTGGTTATATCATTTTTGTACCCAGCTTTAATGGTAAATAAAATTACCATAACCACTTTGGGATTGTCAGTTTCAGGTTCACCGGGGGGGGGGGGCGCCCTTTCCCCTTAGGAAACGGTGTAATTGAATCCACATGAGCTACCTATAGACCATTCCTATAAGTGACATACTTACGCCGTTGTTGGGGTAAATCCACAGAATCGGACAGGGAATCGGAGCTCAGAAGGAGGCCAAGTAGGGTCATATCATAGTTTCGATTCTTCGTTCAATTCTGTGGATTTACCCCATCAACGGCGGAAGTATTTCAGGTGGACGAGCAAAAAAAAAAAAGAATCTTTGTTGTTGCTTGTAAAAGATAATGGTCTATCCCAACCATTGATTGACAAGTCTCTTTTGTGATGTATGATTAATTCGAGACTTCTTTTGTCAATTACGATTTTAACCTGTCTTTTATTAACTGACTAGATATTAACTTTACAAATGGCATCTAAAGTGAGTTCATAAGTTTTAGTTTCTGCTACATATTTCTGAAAAAACAAACTACCCCCCCTGTCGCATTGTTTTGTTAAACAATAATTGTACTTCTGTCTTTCAGGACATGATAGGACCATTTACTTTCATCTTCTTTATCATCTGTTTGATCCCGCTGATTATACTGTTGCAAAAATACCTCCCCGAAACAAAACAGAATACATATGTTGAAAATGCGACTTTGTTTTTATCAGATGAGCATCACACTTCCAGGAGGATAAATTCATCGACTGAACTTGCTGACAATGAAATGTTGAACGATACAGAATAATGGATGCCAAGGGACCGTATTCATAAAGCACACTTAAGTGCAACTTTTTCAAGGGGTTCCCTTACATCTGCTGGTTTTTAAGCCACACCCTTAGAGTTACACTTACATGAACACATATTTAAGGGAACCCTCAACTCTTGTGATTTTAAGGGCAACTTTTAAGGGGACATTGGAGCACCCTTTAAAAGTTGCCCTTCAGTCACATGGGTATTCTATAGCATATATTTTACATAATTTGCTTTTTGATAGGAGAAAACACATTGCAGTGTAGGTCAGGGCATAGAATTATTATGTTTTCCTCAGGAGCAAGATTGTGAAGCCCACAAGTTTCCTGAATCAGCTGGTATTTATTTATTTTTTCTCATAAAGGCACAATTTCTTGAATTTCTTCTGTTGCTTCCTGCAAGCGGTGCTTCCCGCTCCCGCACAATTTGACAGCCTGGTGTAGCTTGAGAAAGTTAGTTTAATACTTGGAAATAATTTTTACAAATTATAGTTAGCATTTTTTGCACTTAAAATTACATTTGAAATAACAAAAATGACACACTGCAATAAAGCAGAAATTCAGCTTCAAAGTTAAGAGAAAGACTTAAGCGTAAGTGTAATTACCTTAGTTTTAGTGCTACACTAAAATTTAAGTGTGAAAATTGCACTTCAGTGCAAGGGAGTTTTATGAATACGGCCCCAGGACTTGCTTGAGTAAGATAATTGCATTAGCTTGTATTTTGTATAATGATTTTCAAAGCGATTTACAAATGAATTGCTAAAATGATATCATGTCAACATGTTTGAAAATATAAAAGTTAATATTGGATTGCAACGCTGAAATGCAATTTTGTGGCAGATGGTTTTATAAATGGCAATACAGCATTTTGACAAAAGGTGTGTGACCATGGACTCAATATCTACTACTTATTAAGAAAAATCGTTATCCCGTGGTCGTAAGCAACTGCATCTGTGAGAAAACCCCTTAAATTTCACTCCAGATGTTTTGAATTCTTGCTCTTCGGACATATGGTTTATTATAGACGTTTCTTTACGAATTGAACTAAATCGTCAACTGCCTGTTCTGCAACGTCCATGTGCCAAAGATTAAAAGTCCCGTAATTAGCATTGTCCGTTGTCATACCGTGATGACCGCCTTCATAATTGTTCCATGTTACTTTTACTTTAGCTTCTTCAAGCCTCTTTGCGTACAAGATACCGTCATCTCGCAGAACGTCAAATTGGCTCGTCAGAATGTAAGCTTCCGGCAATCCTGATAACTCCTTCCTCATCAATGGGGCAAAATCCGGATTCAGCAATGTATCTCGAATTGATTTATACACACTGTCTTCACCGTACTCTAGAGAATCTTCATTACGGGACACATAGTCGCCATATTTGAATCGATTCGGTATCAAATCGTGAGATACAAATTTAGCAAATGGAGACTGCTGTTTGATTCTTGATGAAGTGTGATTGTTAGTAGCGAAATATTTCACCAAATTATCATCACCTTGAAGATAAAGAGACCAATACCACATCATGCGATTCTTTGACAGAGGAACGGCAACATGGTGCCCATTCTGCTGGTACGACGGTAGATTAAAATCAAAAGCTTGCAGACATGGGTATATTAAAATTTGTAGTTTGATTTTGTCCATGTCCTTATACTTGGTGTCGAAAGTAAATCTCTGCGAGACAGCTGCGGCTAAATTGCCTCCCGCACTGTCTCCCATCACAGCAATGCGTTTGGGATCTACTCCGTAAACTTCGGCATTACGCATCAAGTAAACAACAGTGGTGGTGCAGTCGTCGACTGCAGCAGGAAATATGTTTGCCGGTGCGAGTCGGTATCTGTAAAAATGAACCAGATATGTTAAGTTATTTTGGTTTTATATATATTTATGTTAAAAGGTTTAACTTTAACTTTTTCGACTACCTGTCAAACACGCTACAGAGTTGTTCATCGCAAATCTACAACGGTGAATTCATGCGCCAGCGTATTTTTATCGCACGAGGGTGGATTTGGCCATCCGAGCGTGATAAAAATACGCCGGCGCCAATGCTGAGTTGTTGATTTGCGATGTGTTTGAATACCTTTCAACAAACGAAAATCTTCCTGAAAACCTATGAATTAAATTCTAAATGTTTTTAATTTAACAGATAATCATCTTCATAAAAAGACGACGTATGTGCATACACGCACTTCTGTATACGCTGTGCCGCTCTAATTTGAATATCAAATGTGAATTCATCACGAATCAGCAACGGTACGATCCTGTATAAGGAGATGTAGTTGGCTGTTGAATCGGGAATCGAGTATTTAAAAACGGTGTTCGTCATCTTATAAGAAGACAAAGCAGATTTTATCTCGACTGAAAATTAAACCCATCAAACACAACCTGCAAAGTGACCGAGGTACAACAATCCGTTAAATAAAAGTTCATCATAATTATCACAATCAGAAATAGATGAGAAACTTACATTGACGGTTTTGAGTGTCATGGGCGACTCTCATCTTCAGAATGATTGCGGGGACCCCACGTCATGAACAGAGACGAGGGGAGCCACTCTATCAGTCACGCTTTTGATGTCTTCTGGGTAGGAGGGAGCCCTCTGTTGACGGCCATCGTCCAACCGAGAAGAAGGATAAACAATCATCCTGAACATGCTGCAGATGAGAGTCGCCCATAACACTCGAAACGTGTCAATATAAATTTCTATCAAATTCTGGTTTTGATTTAATTCTTGATACCGACCTTATTCAAGGGTACAACAATCCCTGTTCCGCATGGACTTGGGGTGGTCAGATTGGAACAATGTTTTCGAGCTGTGCATTTTGAACCGAATATAACTACAAAACAACTATCAGGACTCGCTCGATGGTATAGTAAAATTTGACGGTGTCTTGAGTATATTGTTTTGAGCATTGCAACATAACATGAAAAAGAGCTACACAATGTTTGGAATTATCAAGGACCTGCATCATGATACTTACTCAATTGATATGACTACAACATCCCCGATAGAAGTAGCTAAGCTATTTACTGGGCCGTGGTGGAAATCTGTAGAACAATTAATGAAGAGTGGTACTGTATTATATCTTTTTTTCAATATAGCTTGCCCATATTTTGAAGTCAATGATCAGAAACTGTTCCAAAATGTTAAATAATCATGCCCTTGAATTTGAATGTGGGGGGAGGGAGCAGACTGCCCCCGGACAACTAAAATGGGGACAGAAAAGCGAAAAAATGAAGAAGAAGGGGAGAAAAGAAGGAGAAGGAGAGAGATAAAGAGAAGGAAAGGGGCAAGCGAAGGGAAAAGAGGAAAGAGGAGAGAAGAAAAGGGGAAGGAGGGAGAGAAGGGGAAAGGGAAGGAGAAGGGAAAAAAGGAAGGGAGAGAAAAAAGAGGCAGAAGGGGAATGGAAAGCGGCGGAAGCGGGGCGTGCCCCCTAAATTTCACGAGGGGGACCCCCTAAAAAAAGAGAGAAAAGATAAGGAAATTGTAATTTTCCCTTTGTTTTTATATTTTAAATGTAAATTTTCAGACATTATGTAAATTTTCAGTTAAATTTGCAATGTTTGCGCAAATTACAAGATTTTGTTTTAACAATCAGTAGCTGAAATTAGGCGATTTGACAGATTTTTTTCGCACGCTACGCGCGCATTGCAAAAAATCACAATTTTCCTCTGACCATTTTTGCTCAAAAGAATTTTTGATTACAATATATTAGCCGCCCCCTAAAATTTTAACCTTCCGCCGCCCAAATACAATGATGATTTAGGGACCGTCCGACGTTCGCCCCCTCGGACTGACAATGCTGGTTACGCGCCTGGTGCTTTGAGTTATCTTTAAGGGTTTCTACCAATCTTGAATAAAACCCTACCCCAGTGCTTCAAGTTTTGTTCCCGTAGGTGCTTGCAGGACTTCAACCTGTAGGCACCTACATACGGGAACAGAACTTCAAGTCCTATTCCTGTAGGTTCTTACAGTACTTTGAAAATTTGACCTGTAGGCACCTACGAGAACATAACTTGAAAGTATCGAAGACTCTACCCCAGGGCTTCAAGTTCTGTTCCCGTAGGTGCCTGCAGGAATTTGAAAAAAAAAAGACCAATAGGCAGCTACGAGAACAGAACTTGAGAGTGAACCCCCTACCCCAGTGCTTCAAATCATCAATGATCCAAACAGAAAAATAATTCATTGAATGAGTTTTCACATAAATTCCAGACATCAGTTATAACTTTAATATGAAAAGCAGACGTGCTTATTTTGGTTGATATCTTGAACTCCGAGTTCACAAACAGTTAGACTGGTCACAAAGAAAGCCAAGTTCATATCTGTTCATGCACTTCAAGTCACGCCACCTTTTTTTTTCTGTTTCAGTTAAAAAACTAAAACTCTTTTAAACAGACAACGTTGTCTGAATTGTTTCCCTGACGTCGCATTGTTTGCATTTAATACTTTTGTCTATTTTCGGCAGCTGAATTTGCCCGACAGTTTATCTTTAAAATTCTACAAAATGAACAAGTTTAATGACATGACATTTTGACAACATAACACTTCTTGAACACATTCGCATTGCATTAACTGCTTTAAGGCTACAGCCCCTAAATCGTCTCGCTCGGCTGAAAGTCATTTTACTGCAAGTTTTTTACCTACTTACACACATCAGAATATTACGATTTTTGGCGTACACATGGAATAGAGTCTCTTATGTATGCATGAAACATAACTAGTGATTTCACGTCCATTATCAAGGTCAAAATGATGTTAATAGACTACTTCGAAAAATTGACGACCTTTTGCCAAAACCTCATAATTTCACGATGTTCGAACATTCGGCTGTTTTCAAATTTTAACAGATTGTAGGCTTGATACTTCTTATTGAATTACAAATATATTTTTATAAATATGTTGTGTTGATTTTGAATGATAATGTAACAAACCCGCGTTCTTTTACCTGAAAAAACGGACGTGAATTACGACTCTGAGTTTGCCCTCTTTGAGCTGTGAATTGCCTGTTTTTAGTATCTACATTATCTACATTTTGTCTGATATACGCATTCGCATATTTACTTAAAAATTGAGCATTCCAATGAGGCAAAAATTGCAATTCTTATGTAAACAAAAGAAAAATACGGCTTTCTAATGTTCATGTTTTAGATTTTAGTTTACGATCTCAACGCTGCCTGCTCAGCGATAGATCCCTCGCCTCGTAATGCATGACTAACCCCTGCCATAATCCATGGTTCGAGTCCCTGCAAATGCAGTGGAAACTATTTATCTTTTCATGATTAAAAAATAGTTGGGATTCACAAGGCTGAGCAGATGGATTCCCTTCACCCTAATGTGTTAAAAAGACCGAATGACCTAACCTAATGCAATCGACCTAATCTAATTGATTTAATATCAGGTGATAGCGACTACCAATGGAATTAATGTAATATGAATTATCAAAATGATACAGATCAGTAAGTACTGCAAAATTGCCATAATGCAAAAAATATTTTACCATCATAAACATTTTTCTAATAAGTAAAAATTATATATACACTATGGCAAAATTTACACCCCTATTAGTCTTAGTTTGTATCTTTTCTTACCTACACTCCAGCGGACCCATCCTCCTCCATGGAAATATACAACGGCTGGTAAAGAAGACTTTGCTTTCTGGAGCGGTCGGTAAATCCTTACGGGATGCCATCAAAATCTTGTGTCGGTAACATTACGAGTGACGGCTTGGAAATAGTCTCCTCGCAGTGCCTTTCGTATCATGCATTTTAAGGATACGGGTAATGATGAAGTCTGTGGGTAAAACATACCAAATTTTGATAGAAGGAAATGGCAGAAGTGTTTTTGGTAGCATAACTTTTTAACAAAATGCTTAAAGTTAATAAAAGTATACATTACCAAAAATCACAGTTTTTGAGAAAATCACGAAAAACGTTTATTTTGTACCATAACTTTGTCCAACCAAGAAGTTACAACTCACTCGGCTGCGACTCGTGATATTTTTGATTTATAAGTTTAAAATATATTTCAATATTGTATCTATAATTGGACGATACGGTTATGATATACCAATATTTATTATTTTTTGTCGCTAATCTTATTTTCACTCGCAAAATTTTGCAGCGGATAATGTAGTCGTGTACTACAGCGTTGCAGCTGAAACAAAATTAAACAGTCAATTTACATGATTTAGTCAATTGCTTTTAATGGAATAAGGATTATGATGGTTAGCAGCAAACGATTTATTTGGTCTTTAAAAATGCCAAAAACTAATAGTGTGGTTTCTAAAATGATTCAAGCCCTTTCATGCATGTTTTTATCAGTACTGCAGTGCACAATTAAGAACACCACTTATTCATTCCTGTACAGTTAACTTACCAACCCGAAAGCAGTCGCCATACCACGCAGTGTCCATGGACAGGGGAGGCCATCTGGGACGGGTAATGTTGCAAAATAAACACCCACAGCAACAAAAACCAAAACTATAGCTACTGTTAATTTGCTAACCATTTTCCCGAGGCTGATGTTATATCAGAATTTTATTATGAATACCCGGGTATGAGTCAAGGGTATTAGTGTGTTAAGCCCGGGGGAGGGAGTCTCTTTTGTCATCCAAAGTACACATCAATCGTACTCGACATAAATTTAAACAAAGTAATATATCGATATGGGATATTTAATACCTTGTTAAAATTCATAATTATTAGTACCTTTAATACCGAACAAGTGAGTGTAGGTTTTTATTCTTCAACAAGCATACAAGCGTAACATATTTTAAATATGTATTATTTATCAATATTTTTCGACCTATATGATCAAATCCCCGGATCAAAACGTAAAGCTAGATGTCACATGATTTTGGTTGCGATCATCGGGAACTTCCAGGGGCCATCAGATATGTGTGACCTTCAAGCTCAAACCACTCGTAAAGTAGGCCTCTGATCATTTCACTCTTTCACATATCTGGTAAGTCTACGTTTAATATAATATAAGGATTAAAATGACATCGGTGAACTTTACCCGGTGTGAAAGTAATCGTAGTCTCCCTGAAATGGTAGTCCGCCTTCCATAGAGCATATCGGAATAAAGCGTGAAACTAATGTTGCGTGACAGTTGTTAGCCTGTACAACCCGGACTTTACTGTACAAACCGGACAATAAGAACGGGGGACTTCCATTCATGCTACACAGGCATCCACAAGTTACGTTATGGTCCGGCAATGTTTGTCATGAAGTAAAAGTTGAAACTGAGATCCCGGGACTGAGATAAGCGCATTCAGAAACCAGGGCCCATATTCATGAAACACCGCTAACCCTAGTTGGCTGCTAACCTATTGTCTACCTGTCAAAATTTGACAGGTAGACTAAGAGTTAGCAGCCAACTAGAGTTAGCGGTGTTTCATGAATATGGGCCCAGTAGGCTATTTCTTGGCATTTTGATGGTCTCACTAAGAAACTATATGTGACCGTCCAGCCCGTATGAGCAGTAAAAGCCAGAAACTTCATTTTGCGCTACAGGTGAAAATACATGTAAAGGTCGTAATTTGCCGAAATTTATTTTTTGACAGATTTACAATCCTAATGATCCTAATGATTACTACAAAATATCAGCAAAGTTTGATTTCAAGAAAATTATAGGAAATGTGAAATAAAGTGGCATATTCTTAAGACGATCAACAGAAAATACAGGGCTTACTAAACTTTGAACGCGTTTATCTCAGTTATATGTTTTACTACCTGACAACCCTTGACGGACCATAACTTGGCTTCTGGAAATCGTGTGAAGTTCATTAAGGTGTCATTTTAATCCTTAAAGCATGGTCTTTGCAAATAACTTAAAAAAGTGAAAATGACAAGAGCTGGCATTTACTGCTGTTTTGGGCTGGACGGTCACATATTTAATTTTTCATAGACTCACCTGTTATACACTTTGTTGGCGTTGTAAAGAATGCATACTTGCAGATACCGGTACTGTGAATCTGCAAATATATGAATTTCACCAAATTACGTCTTTTACATGTATTTTCACGTGAAGCGCAAAATTTAAGTTTGCCGACTTTACGGCCGTTAAGAGCTGGGAAGCCACGCGCATGAGTTTGAACACATGGGCATGATTTGTACTGAATAGCGGCACAATGACACCAAGGTCAAATTCACATTAAAGGGACGCCGTCGGGAAATAATTTATTTTGGAAGCATTTAAAAATCAAACAAACTAACGCCAATGACTCTAATTAAAGGACATGCTGAGATTTTTCGTTTCATCCAAAATGATTTCAACTGCTTAAACTTCAGGGTGTCCACGAATGATGAGTACCATTTTCCAAGATGGCCGCCAAAGTGCCGATTTTCGGCATATTTCGGTAATGTTTTAATCAGGTAGAAACTTTATATTCAACATTATTATTGGGGAATGGCTTCTTGAGCTATAATAAATACATCTGACTCCAAATCACATTATGTGCATATTTCAAATTCAAAATGGCGGCCAAAATAGATGATTTTCAT
>JXSR01S026097.1:0-15054 GCA_000969725.1 Ophiothrix spiculata
CCCGTTCTTTCCACATACCCTTTAGCCGCCTCACTCTCTGTCAGAGAAGTTTTTACCATCATGGGCCTAAACTATGGAATGGTTTGTCGGAGGAGGTTATCAATAGCCCAACGATACATAGGTTTAAGTCTGCTGTTAATCCAACCATGTAATTAGTTTTGTTCTTCTCCATTGTTGTTTTTTTTTTCTTTTTTTTTTCTTTTTCCTTTGGTGTGATGTTTTCTGGTTTGTCTCATTTTGGTGTTTAGGCTCAGATATGAAGCTTTGACTTGTCACCATAAGCTCGTTGCTTGTATGGCTTAACTTTCCCCTTCCCGACAAAGCTGCTCACAGAATCACAACCACTAAAAGGGTGAAGGCCAACAAGAGCTGAAGCAACACTGGCACCAAGTTGGTCGTGCAAACTATTGATGTCTAGCGTTCGTTCGTTTTCACCACGGCCCGTGTGGAAATGGAGTGGTGCTGTGAATTGTTGTGCACAGCCCACACTAATGATGAGGACGTCCGTGTCCATGCTCTTTATCATCACTGATGCTGGGTTGGATGTAGAGTTAGCCGAGGTCTGTTGCAGATTACTCTGTGCAAAGTGTGCATGTAACAGCATCCTCGTATCTGCTTCTTCGCGACTGCAGTAGAGCTCAGGAGTCAGTTGTGCCTTAAAAACACCATCAAGTGAAACTGTAGTGGCGTAGCTAGAGGGGGAGCCGGGGGGCACATTACTGACCGCCCGTCGGTTTAAAAAAAAACGCCCGTCGGTAAACTTGAGCCGACTGGCAGCAGGCCGGGCGGCGATATCGCATAAACAGGCCATCGGTCCAAGCGGTACGGCCACCTGCCAATGTCGGTTTCTACAAAAACTACCTCATATAGATGATTTTCACAACATTGTGGCACCATTATAACTACAAAAATCCAAAAATGTTTCAATTAGCCTTCTTGCAGTGTGTCAATTAGCTAAAAACCAAGAGCTTCCAGGGGCTTTGCCTGGAACCCCATCCGTTATTCGTTCCGCTCGCATGGTCATCATATTCTGTCGGTTCGTCTTCATATTGTGGCCCCCTCACTTTCAAAAACCTGGCTACGCAACTGAGTGAAAGTGCATGGCATTCTTATAGTCTATGTTTTGGGATATACCTTGGGAAACACTTCCAATCTATATTTTGCAGTAATATTGTAAAACATTTATTGGTAAATCACTTTTTATACGCATCGTGCACTTGATGTACCATATGTGTACCGCCGCGGCAAAAGGGTCCAGTTGTCGGCTCGTACATGTTGCTCCTTGTAGCATATCTAATGTATGGTATTTGTATACATCAGATATGCTACAATGAGCAACATGTAGGAGTCGACAACTGGACCCTTTTGCCGCGGCGGTACCATATGTTTTCATCAACAGCACGTTATTTATTTTGACTTACCTCTCCCCAATGTTCAGATAGATCTTGTGAGACACTTTCAGATTGATATTTGCAGTATAATTGTGAAAAATAGATTGGTAAACGGTGTTACATGGCATCATGCACTCAATGCACAGTGCGTTAACATCAACAGCACGTTATTAATTCAACAATGCGTAGCATTTGTGTCGATACAGCTTGTTTAACACCTCCAATAATAATATCTGTAATAAAACTGTGAAAATCATGTTGCTAAAGTGGTTTTAATGCGTCATACTGGACCTATCCTGACAAATATAACACAATCCCAGGTTGCCCCTAGCGTTGTTGCACGAAACAGTAATTTAGAAGCCTATGTATTTTGGCCTATATGGAAGTGGCACTCAAAAATAATATTTCCATGATCATGCAATGTCTAAAGTATATTCATACAAAATATTAGTGCTTGTGCTTAATGTTTGGTAGTTTTCCTTAGTAGCTTGACTACTATGTACTCCACATCTTTACTTGCTAAAATGTTTTTGCCCATATGTGACCCATCATATCGAAAGGTACCTTAATACCAGTAATAGTAAATTATACAGGCCATTGAAGCTGGGTATAGCCTAAAATCACGTCCAAGGTCGAATTTCTAATTTCATCAGAAACATTACCTTTGAAGTGTATTCTATCATATAAATCAGGTTCCAACATCTAAAACATTCTAATTTCATCAGAAACATTACCTTTGAAGTGTATTCTATCATATAAATCAGGTTCCAACATCTAAAACATAAAATCAATGATTTTAAGATAGAGATAAAAACCCTTTCTCCAATCAAGTTTTACCAGTTCAGAAATTTCAAACTCAATTTTCTCTGTACTACAGTTTTCTGAATCAGCCCGATGCCTTTTACCAATTTGGATGTAACTATGCAATCCAACATTCAATAACCAAAAGCAAGGTGTCATTTTAAAGCTTAAAATATAATCTTTCAGATGAGACCAAAAAAAATCAATTTTCATTTTGGGACCCTTAAGGTACCTTTCGATATGATGGGTCACATATTACCGATTTGTAAGGCTATCTTCAGTAGATAGCATTACTATATACAGTGTGTGTACTTACAGTGTGTGTACTGTGTATAGACCCTTCTATTAATTGGACAAATGCTAATATTAGTATAAGGAGCATCAAGCATTAAAGTCCATGCATCTTGGCTCATCTTTAGATGCAAAAATACTTGTTAAAGATAAAAAGGAAACTTGTAAGATTGTTAAAGTAAATTACATTTTGCATCTATTGGAGCTTGCATGATATATTACTGCATTCAAATTTACAAATCTATATCAACAACTTTTTGTTACAAACACATAAAATTTGCTACTTGTTGTCCAAAAAAATCGGTCAGCTTTGCTTTCTTTTGACAAAAATTAATGGCTAATCTTAGAAATATTTTATTGCTTAAGTTGATAAAAAGCATGCTTTGAAGTATAATAAAACAAAAGGCTAAAGGCTGAGCTTGAGTGCATTTGATAACTTTGTTTACTGAAAATTCTACAGTTTGTGACATTTTGACTTTGGCTGAATTTATTTAACTGTGTTTAATTCTAACTTTAAACTCAATATGCATGCATAATTATGTGAATTATAGGTAGGGCCGTGAATGTAGCCTTGTCAATTGAGAGGTGTTTTTTTTTTGTCCGACCAAGCAATTCTCAGAAGGCATGGTCTTACTTTTGAGAGATTCTATTGATCATATGTGATGGCTCACCCCGAAAGGGGGGACTTTGAAGATGATATCAATTTTGATTTTTTTCATTTCATCTGTTGCAGCATTTTCTAAGCTTTAATGACACCTTACTTGTTGAAATTGATCGAGACGATCACATTTTACAACAGAATATCTGCTGGAAATTCTTATTATTTTCTTTATTTTTTGCTGCCTATTTTCACCTGTATCTGGAACAGTTTTCTGCCGCAAAGTCCCCCTTTTTGGGGTGAGTCATCACATATGTGCATACCAACCAGGCCCGTAGCCAGGATTTTTTCCAATGGGGTGTGGATTTTCAAATAAATGTACCCTTTCAGAGGAAAAAATTTGTTTTAAACAAATTTTAGTGGTTTTGACAAAGTGACAAGCAAAAAAATAATGGTTTCCAGTAGTTTTCCCAAGCATTTTGTGTAGTATTTTACTAAGAAACGACCTACATTTGCATGTTTTGGTGCTTTAGGTGTTCTTTTGGTAGGGAATTTTTGTGGACCATTTTTTGGGGGGGAGTACGACGTCCCCACCGCACCTCCTCTGGCTACAGGCCTGATTCCAGCCTTTGCAAATACTAGCCACCCCCTTTACTTTTACTATACCTTGTGATTGTTAGTCAATAAATTGAAGAAAATATTTTGCTTTGGATGAACAGATTTCTTTGTCCCTTGTTTGGTAATGACTGATTGACATAAACAGTTCTTTTATTACATATTGTAAGCTTGCGATACGATAAGGTTCAAAAATCCCAAATAAAGTTGAATAGAAATGTGTTTACCCAAAATAGATAATGAACAGTGTGTACAAGCTTTCATGTGAGAGCCGTTACCATGGTAATCAAAGAGGAAATATCAATTGATATGAAAGAATATCATGTCATTTCCCCCTCCAATCAGTCCAATTATTTCTGCGTAATTTCTTTCCAAATCAATCTCAATTTTCATCATTTAATTTCATCCGACACTTCAATCAAATTTCAAAATTCTTTTTGATTATTCTTTTGATTCCGTTAAAAACAATCCACACAATTTTATCAAATAAACAAATCAATCATTTTAAAAAATCAAAGCGACCTTAAGCAATCACCCACAGCTGTAAGTTTCAAAAGCCGTTTTCCTTTTCAAACTAAACAACTTATTATAATTTGTCATAAAACTTTTCAATGGCATTATTAAAGAAGAATAGAGTTAAGTTTATAGACACCCACTCAGAGTTACGCGAGAAAGACTTCGCACAATTAAAATTCTAGACCAGAAATGTTATGAATAGACCTTGTGTTGTGTACACCCTATGGTGATAACAACAGTCACACGCGATGCTGAGCTGCAACGGGGAATGGACTCGGTACTATGGTATGCTTGCAAGCTCAGAACGCTGTCTGTAATTTTTAAAGTTGTGTATTTGTATTGACGGCGGGAGATTTGCAACTTTTTTAAGGTGGATTGATTTGTTTCCGTCAACCTGTATTGTTTGGTGGGCTTATCGTGTCAAGTTAGTTAAGGCGTAAAGGAAGTAACAAATAAATCTATATGATAATAATTATAATGTCACAATAGAAGATATTGAAAAACAACAACAGCTCACAAAAGATGATATTGAAAAACAACAACAACAAAAATGTTTACTGTTTACCTATGAATGGCCTGATTCGATGAAAAAGGTTGAAGAAATATAATTAGGAAAGTCAGCAAAAGTATGGATTTTGAAGTTAGTAAGCTGGCAAATTTCCGGAAGAATAACATATAGGACCCACTGGCGTGTCCAGGATTTTTCCTTGCGGGGGGCTTAAGGGGCCTTGGTGATTTGTGCAGGGGGCTTAAGTGTCAAAAGTTGTCAAAATTAGGCTGATTCTACATGATTTTTCCAACTCTGCGGGGGCTTCAGCCCCCAAAGCCACCCCCTAGACACACCACTGGGACCTATATCTAATATCACATACAATAATGCAGTTTCAAATTCAGGGGTAGTGTTTGCCATTTTTTATCGTCTGACTTAGAAAGTATAATATTTTTTTAGCAAATAGTTCTGGCTAGTATTCATTGAATATATAAAACAGATACATGTACAACATTTAAATTCAGCACAAAGCATATACGCTCAACCTTATTTACCAGTGTTAGCCATTGTCCACGGGGCTATGAATTATTATCTACTGAAGATAGTACATAGTGATAAACAACTATTCAATGGTATTTAGCCAATCATTTGGAACAGTCAAAAAATGGCTCTCATTTATAAAACGTTGCTATTTCTTGTTAGTTGGCAACTATGCAAAGTTGGCAGAAAAATTACTCAGTAATGATTAAGGGACTGTTTTAGATGCCTACCACAAATTAATAGCAGTGTGTGAACTACAAATGAGCAGAATACTTCTTAAGGAGTACATGTACTGTTTTCAACCAATTCAAAACTCATTTCAACAGTACCCCAATCTGCCCTAGACTGGTTTCACACTTGAGTAAAATTAGTTTGTTTGACAAAAATTTCAATGTTTGACCAAGTTTTGACATTGAAAATTAAGATAGATAGATAGATAGATATCGTAATCTGAGAAAAGCCCCAGATATTTGTTTTTAGATTTCAAACTGTTTATATTTTTTTCTGCAGATGTTGCACATTTGTTCATTAAATCACGCTTAAAACTAACTCTAAATTGCCAAAGTACATTAGCTATGAGCTCATACCTTACACCACTTTGACACATGACAACATCATTTTATAATTAATAAGTTGAAAATAATATATAAAGACATTCAAAACATTTGGATTGCATATAAATATTTTGATAACCAAATTAAGTTTTATTCATAACTATAAATAAACACATCTAGGATATATATAAATAAACAGTCTGAACATCACAGAAACTGTCTAAATAAGGAAATATCTGTAGAAAAAATACAAATATTTTATTTGTTTGCCAGTAATGTTTCGAGGGTTGAGAGCAAGAAGGCCGTATCTGCACGAAAAAAAAAAAAAAGAGCCACAAGGCCGTATTTGCACGTGCAACAAAGGTGCAAATATGTCCGTGTGACTCTTTTGTTGCCCGGGCCGTGCACATACAGCCTTGTGGCTCTCAACCCTAGGTTTTAAAAAATAATGTTTTCAAGAGACCGTTTGGCTTAGTTCACAAATATTTTCAGAACCAATACAAAGAATATATTTTATGCATGTGTTGATCTTTATCAGGATTAGTACCAAATATGGCAGTGTCAAAATCATGGCCCCATTACTATGGAGATCATTTACTTCATTGGAGGAATAATTTAGGTATTTTGTGTGTTTAAGGTGTCTGGTCCATGATAGACCTGCCGGAAATTTTCTAATAAAAATCGGCATGAATGATATTTTATCGATGCAGAACCAATTTTAAAAATTAAAATTGGGGGTCACTGGACTCGTTTTTGCATGCGAGTCGGTTTAAAAACAGCATTTCTTGAGTTTTTTTGGGAAAAATTAGTACAGGGGTCTATGGGAAATGTGGCAAAAGTGACATTATTTAGTGTTGATTCAAAAACTTACCACCGAAATTTGTTGTCAATTT
Organism: Ophiothrix spiculata; assembly: GCA_000969725.1. NCBI lineage: Eukaryota > Metazoa > Echinodermata > Ophiuroidea > Amphilepidida > Ophiotrichidae > Ophiothrix > Ophiothrix spiculata. The sequence continues at coordinate 6,690 of JXSR01S026097.1, forward strand.
TTAAATAAAAGTTGCGCACAAGTATGTTCTTTCAAATAAAACAATAAAAATTGGGGGTCATCAAATCAATTTTCTAGAAAAATATTAAAATATGGCAATTTTTAGCTTCAAAACACTACTCGGAGTATATGTGCATGCGTATTGCTGCACTTACCAACTCGGAAACTAGCGCGTACTGGTACGCGTGGACAGACACCTTAAAAGAAATGAGCTCTTAGAACCTACAAAGAAGGGGATAAATATAAAATGGTTAAATAATGGTGGTATTGAATTGGGTTTTTTTTTTCAACATTGTTTAGATAGGCTTTTTCTTAGTTGTCAGTTTTTGAGAGTAGATTTGTTTAAAATCTGAAACCTGGTGTTTGAAAATAAGTTTTGAAATGTAGCTCAGTATCAGAAGTCAAGAAAACGCATGAATCTTGTCAGGCTCAACTGAACAAAACTTGACTGAACTTATGCATTTATCAATTACTTTCCCGGCCCTAGGGGACCCGGGATAGTGCGGGAACATAGCGGGGGAAGTACAGATTTTCATTGCCCCGCATGCCGGGAAGTTAGCCGAGACTTAGCCGGGGATGTACAACAGACTGTCCCGGCTATGCCGGGTGTGTAGCGGGAGATTTAGCCGTGGTGTACAGATGATTTTTCCCCGCACTGCCGGGACATAACGGCTCTTAGCGGGGGCTTTAACAAGGATGTCTCATCATCCATTCCGTCAGTGGCAGCATATTTGCTATTTGATTTACAATAAAATACCAAGTGTAACATTGGCGATCCATCGCTTTCCCAGGATCGCTATCTATTTTGAGTGGGAAGCCTGCACCTCACGCTGCTAGATGATTATGGGGCTTTAATACTTTGTTGAATTTGAAGATTGATCTCATATATGGTGTTTTGCTGTGATATCTATTGAACTCTCATCTTAAATATCTCATCGTAATTATCCTGCTGTTCTGATGCACAATTTCCCCCAGTTTTTCACGGGATGGCGAACATTGTATATCTACATGTATAGGGCCTATAATTAAATTCACGAAAATCATGCGAAAAACACAAACATTTTGTCCATTTGTTTTTGCTTATAAACTCTGTCAAAAGTAAACAACAAATGACTGAGACACTCAGTCAAACAAAACTGCTGTAAATTTGGTTTTAGGTCACTATATCAAGTCCCTATTATTTGATCAACATTAAATAGGTGGGCCTCTTCACATCGTGAATTAATACTAAGTGGTGACATGTAGCCGGGCCGGGGTTGTACACTGTTGTAACGCAAGTCCCCGCACATGGGGGTTGGGGACAGGGCGGGGATTGTCACACATAGCCCGGCTATAGGGTGGCCGGGACATAGCGGGGGATGTACAGAAATTCTATGCCCCGCCGGCCGGGACTTTAGCGGGGTCATTGCCGGGGATGTAACACTAGCAAATTGTACATCCCCCGCTAAATCCCCGCTAGTCCCGGGTCCCCCGGGGCGGGGGAATAAATTGATAAGTGCATTAGCAGTGACCTGAATGCTCACTCTGGAGAGGTGAACTTTGAATATGTGTCATAATTCTGTCATGAAAGATGGCAGTATTCCAGGTTAAATACTAAGTTTGGTTTCACTTTTGATATTGCTCATGAGCACTCGATTTTCAGCATTTGACATTCATGCCTGATTGGTCAGCTGTGTCTCTGAGCTTAAATACCCTTGAAATTCACTTATTTAATTAATGCATCATGGCATTATGATTGACCGCAAAATGGGTTGTTACTCTTTTTAGAATGTTTTATAATTAGTGAACGGGGACATTATGAGCTAAGTAAGTGTGAAGTCATTTGTAGCCGTTCCAGTTCCGGATGGTCATCCCGTCACAGTTTCATATTTTCTTTTGTAACTATTGATAGAAACCAAAAAAAAAAGAGATTTTTTAATGCATTACATACAGTAATTTATACGTTTATGTTCAGGTCATCGTATAGACCTTCCAAAAAATAGATCCAGATTTGTTGTTTTTGACCATTTTCTGTCTCACCTGATTTGTTGATTTTGTCTTGAACAAAAATCAAGATTCACTTTGTAAAAGGGGTCAAAAAACGTTTTTGCCAGGGTCCATTTAAGGTCTAAAAATAAAAAAAAATTGGGTTCTGTACCTTTTTTGAAAATCTCTGCTGAAAATAGCCTTTCCTCCACACTTCTTTGCAAACAATGCAAAAAACAAAGGGATACAAATTTTCTTTTATTTAACATCCATTTTAGATCACAATTCCTGATTATACTTAAAACTCAATCATAATTTCCCATATTTTCAAACCAAAATTCAATCCAATCAGTTCTTTGCTTGCAGTTTATACTGTTGCCTATAGCTTACTTTCCAAAATTGTTCATTTTCAAAAAACTTTTTGAGTACAAAATAGTTTCAGATTATCATCTTTACCCAATTCAAAATGACTTTATTTTCCCACTACAATATCGCTTTGGGGAAATTACAATACCGTAAAGATACCGTATGGCTTATCAAAATGACACAGATTACTTAATCAGAACCTCCTTGATTAAATTTCAAATTGGTCTTATTAACACGTCTTATACACATTTGTCACAGTAGCGAAGAGGGGGTAGGGGTTGGGTTTAAATCATGTATACTGTCACAAAAATGGTCGTATACTGTTACAAAAATGGTCGATATATTCCTTGAAAAAAATATACATTTTACTTTTAGAACACCTTTTTTGTCCATTTCATTATGTATATGTTTGTATTGATTTGTTCTGCATAAGTCACAATAGGATTTTTTTTGGACAAATGTATAATTTTTTTTGAGTTTCTTATTAGGGTTCTCTTAAGATGTGTTGATGCATTAAATTCTATAAATTGCCATTTTCTTGGTTGTTTCAAAAGAATCTCCTTTAGTTCCGCCTAGAAAAATGAAAATTATCCATGTGATCTTCCAAAGAAAATCTTGGGTCATATCAACTATGTAATGTATAGTAAAAAAGGCTTCAAAATTACTTGTGATATGCTTTCTTTCAAATGAAATCCTCATTTCTGCTGCTTGTCTAACCATATTTCAAACATAATATTTGATTTTAAAACTAACAAGTGAAACAACTAAAACTAATACGTCAGTATCTAAAAGACTGTTTAAAACATACTTCTTATTATCTCAAGCACCAACCTACCATACAAGCTAAGATTGATGGACCACAGTTCATCATACCAAAGTTCCCCATCCACACCAGGCATACCCCTCCCTTCCCAACATGAATAGGTATCAGTCGCACACTGCCTTGCGCATATAAGCACCCGCAAGGTAGTATCAGCACTTTATCGCCCCATTGGCTAAGAACAATCGTGCGATAATATCTATTAGTCGCATAGCCCATAGGTACTGATTGTTATAATTAGCTGTTTTTATCGGCAAAATCTTCGGGTAAAGCCTCGTTTGATTAGGTTGCAGAGATTTGAATCACATTTTTGGTTAAGCTTAATCTGCACTATACCCTGTGTACCGGAATAGTGTTGGTATTGATACGGCTTTAGTAGGTGGTTTGAAAGTGCAAAGGCAGATTTGAAAATTGAAAACGCAAGGTATTTAAGATCATCAAAGAGTATAATTACATTTGAAATTCATGATTTTCTGTGTGACTGGAGGGATAAAAATATGTATCATGTTAAACAAGTAACCTATGGATTGGATTAATTCACTTTAGATTGCGGGGCTGGATTATCAAATTAAAGTTTGTAGCGAGATAACAAACAACTTATTTTGTGTCATGTGAAATATGCAAGGGCAGGTTTGAAAGTGTCATTCTTATGAGATGTCTGTATTAATTTGACTTTCAGATTCAAGAAGTAACATCTTATTGGTGTTTGTAACTCGTTTGCGCCGCTGGGTGGGTTTGATTGGTTTGGTTTCTTGGAGAAGTTGGGAAATGGATGGTCACAAAAACTATAACATTGAAGTTGATTTTGATATCTCATCAGAAACTGGCAGAAGCTTGTGTAGGCTTATGAAAATAAAGTTCAGAGAGGGTTTTTTTTCTGATAAGGTATCTGTATGATGCTTTAGTTCCTAGTCCAATGACCCTTAGCCCCTACACTTTAAGGGAAAATGGTTTGTTTAAGAAACCTTTTTGTCCAACATATAGAAATCAGATATTTATAAAGAACTATTTTTAAAGATTCTAAACATTATATGAAAACAAAGTACCTATTATAGAGCTTTCATATTTTTTATATTCATGTTTTTTTCAAATTTGATATTATATATATTATATATATACTAATGTGCTGACCCCATTGAAGAAACATATATTTTTTCTGACAACATTTGTGTGGTATAATTAGTAAGCACAATTATTATAAAAGAGAAATACTTATATTAGTTCACGAGGTAAAATTTGTGCAAGTGTTGTAAAGTGAAGAGATACGTGAATTTGAACTAAAAACCTAGAGCTTTGATACCAACTGGCATTGATAGCTTAGATGATAGAGTGTTGGCTTAATAAATCAGAGGTCCCTGGGTTAAAAATTCTGGTTTAGGCTTGCGTTTTTGTTTGTTTGTTTGTTTTGTTTTGTTTTTGCGTCAGCCCTACAAGGGAAGTGGAAACATTTGCATATGTAGCATTATTTTGTATTTGAAAGTTATTGAATCTGAATCTTCTTGACATTTATCATAGACTATTGAAGATTAGGAGAAAGGCTGGAAACCTCACTTATGTAAATGAAGACACGTCCAACAAATCTATAGGAAACATGACAAAAGACCTTTCTGAGCTCTAGGTGAACCAACCGTTTTGACGGAGGTAAGATTAAGCTTCATAACCGTAATTGAGAGGTTCTCCAACAAAATGAGTGGAAAGTTGCAAATTTCAAAATTTAAGTGTTTTGCACATTTTGATTCTTCTTAAAAATCTAAATAAAATGTTTGAAGTTGCAGGATTATTATACAAAATAATGGCAAATTGTAATCAACCATAAATTGTGATTTACAGCATAATAGACTTTTTGAAAATTAAGGAATAGTAAAAAAATAAAAAAATATATATATGAATGTGTTTTAGGTCAAAACACTCTTTAAATATCATTTGTTTAACATCTTCATTTGCAACTTTCTGCACATTTTTGTCAGAGCACCTCTCAATCATGATTATAAAAATAAATAAATACTGGGGATTTATAGTGTGCTATGCCTCCAAGATTTGTAATTCTACTCGGCCTCTGCACACTTTACAGGTGTTCGCTGACCACTGTCGCCCAAGTAAGCTCCATTCCACACCAAGCATCATTTCAGGTTCTGCGACAACCTCTAGTGGCGCTGAACTTTGATCAGCCTACATACGCGCCATCGCTGCCCAGATCAGCTCCCTGAGTTTCGTACGGGTTTCCACAAGACAATTAGCAGTTAGTTCCTTGTCCAAGGGAATTTCAAGCACACTCAACTTTTGGCACTGGCAGGGTCCTAACTCGGGACCTTCTGCACCGCAAGCGAGCGCATTACCGATTGAGCTAAGTTGACAGCTTAAGAAGTGTCTCATTTCTGTTTGATGCATGTACAGCGTGATCATTCAAGTTAAAACAAAAAACTTTTGAACCAAAGCTCTTGTTTGAAAGCAATATGATAAGTAGGAATTTTAAAACAAAACAAAAATTTGAAGAAAAACAACAGAAAGTTGATCATAGAATTTTGCATACATTCACATTCAGATTTGTAAAAAGTGTTATACTGAAAAGCAGGAGTGGATTTAGGTGGGTGTCCAGCTCATTTCCCCTCTTATTTTTGCAGAGTAGCACCTGGTTTATAATGTTATACTCTTAGAAATTAATAAAATGTTTAGAATCAGCTGCAAATCGATGATTTTTAAGATTTGTATAATTATTCTAAAAATCTCCAATCCTCCACTATAAGTGAGCGACGCCAAAATGACGATCCCTCTATTGAATTAATTCCTGCCCTGTGAATGATGGGTAATACCAGGTTATGTTGGAAATAAGACTTTGGCTTCTCATCATCATATATTAAAGCTGGTTTGAAAACAAAAGAGATTGGAGGCAACCATATATGATCACCTGTGCATTGCGAACTGATGAAAATCACTTTTCATCTTTGAAATTAATCGTGCAAATATGATCTTGCTATCTCTCTTTTTTAGATTTCTTTGATGGGAGCAAGATAACTCTCTGTTTTGAATTATGCCCTACTTCAGCTGGTCAATTGCAATTATTTTTCTTAGCAATTTGGCCAATGGCAAGAACTCTCAGAGACCACCTTTGCAGTAAATTGTCATCTGTCAAAATGCTCTTTAGAACTAAAAGTTTTATTTTAGTGACCATTCATTTCCTCTTCTCAATGTTTGCATCTCTGCATCAAACAGATGAACTTTTTTAAAGTTTTCCTTGATTGAACCAAAGTATAACTATGCCCTACTTCAGCCATTCCATACCATGAGCAAAGGCCTATGGCAAGGCTTCTTTGAGACCACCTTTGTAGCAGTCTTCTCAAAACCTGTGACTACAATGTTTTACTATGAAACAACCTGATTTTGGGAACCTCTTTTTTTTTCAAAGTTGACATTGAACCGGCCTACATAATCAACAAGGTTGTCTTCATAATTTACTCAGCCATTGTACATCAATTCTTTGGTTTACAAATAAGGCCTATGGCAAGACATCTTAGAGACCACCTCAGTAATAATGGTAATAATCTTAACCCAACCTATTAAAGTGACTTCACTGTTTTTGTAAAGAAAGACTTCATTTTGTGATCAGTTTTAGGGCAATTTCAAAGTTGACATTGAACCGGCCTACATATGCACCAACTAGGTTCATCTTCATTTGTTGGTTCAGTTTCTTTGCCTGAAGAGGGACAGATTACTGAAGGACCTTTGATAATGACCCATCTTGCACTTTTCAATAAGGTGTTGGGTGTGGGATATTAGGAGTATAGAATGCTGAAATGTAGGTATCTTATCTTCATATGCTTAAAAGTTGAGATAAAATCACAAATATTTTACTTCCATCATAGATACTTTTAGGATACAGTTGTAAAAAACTATTTAAAAAAAAATGAAAGTAAAAAGAAATGGTTTATAACTTTCCATTTCTATAATCTTAATGTTTAAGTTTTTCTTCCCAAGCTGTATAATAGATGATTTCATGTAAAAGATTAACAATCCTATATCTAAGGTTCAAATCATCGTTTGGTATTACCAGCAGGGTATAGAAAAAATAAACCTTTCTAGGAACTTTTATTGTGCTGATGAGAATTTTCTGTGATATTTATGAAAAAATGCACGAATCGCTCTAAAAACTTGATTGTTTTTGATAGAAATTTGACATTCACCCCCAAATTTGGCTCATTCATTTGTATTTCATCATTCAATATTGCCAGAAAAAATTATCTGTCCTTGGAAATTCTTGTGATTTTTATTTTCATTATTTGACTTTATTATTATTTTTTTTAAGCTCATCAATTTTCTTTCTTGCACTTCCCAACTTTTTATCTGGGAACGGCGCGGCAGCGTTACCGTGGATTTCAAAGCCCTGATTACCAGTTGTAAACTATGCCTTTTCCTTAATTTATTTTAGCCCTTTCACAAAATAGTAGTGTTTATTTTTCTAAGTTCACAGTAAGTAAAAGTCTTTTTCTTTCTTCAAAGACCAACAGCATCTTAAAGATCTCTCTTTGATGATCCATTCTAGGCATAACCTGAACTGCCCTACTTATCCATACAAACCTGTTTATTTCCCATTGCCTGAAGACAATTTTGAGATGACCCTAAATGCTTACTTTTCCTTGTACTTTTTAGGAAGTACAAAAGTACTATTGGTACTATTGGTGCTATCAGTCAAGTGGGACCCAAATCTTGTGACATTTGGTCCTATAGATCACTAGCAAAACAATTTTTTACCCATTTTGTTGTTGAAATGAGTAAACTGATTTAGGGTTGTGAGCAGTGGCGTAACCAGAAATTTTCAGTTGAGGGGCGAGCAGGGGCAAGACAATTTTGCAGGGGGGCGAAAGAGTTTTGTTCAGACACAAAAAGGTACACCCCAAAATTGTTCATGTAGCAAATTATCCAAATTTTGCTAAAATTCATAAAATTCTTTACCATTTTGGTGAAAAATCAAAGTTTTTTCTTAAATTATTCTTTATTTCATTTTCTGGTTGTGAGGTGTATGATATTCAGAGTATATGCTCAACTTTTGTTAAGTATCTGAAAGATAACAACAAACAAACAAATAAATTGTTACATTTAAGAAATTACTCAAAGATATTAAACATCAAACAAATCAATTGTTATATTTGAAAAATTATTCAAAAATAACAACAAACAAACAAATCAATTGTCATATTTGAGAATTTTTGTAGAAAGTCTT
>JXSR01S026097.1:15424-26438 GCA_000969725.1 Ophiothrix spiculata
AATGCTGTATTTTAGGCCTGTTATAGTGAAAAGTTGGCACTGTAGAAACATCTTTAATAATTGTCATTTCGGAAAAGCTATATAGATTTGCACTGTTTGTAGATTATAAGAGAGGAAGTTGTTCCACAAAAAATGCTTGTACTTGCATAAAATATGTGTCAGTTCAAAACTGAATTTACAAACCTGGACATCACGTCATCTCAGTTAGTTCGTGAATGAAATCAATCAACCCACATTTATTGAAACAACTTCAAGAATATATCTCCAGATTTTGGCATTGTTATTGAAATAGTATGTATTGTATCTGTTTGGTCTTGGACTTGAGGAATGGCTTGTCCAGACATTATTGATGAGAGTTTGTTTGGAAGGAGGACACAGAGAAAGCGGTTCAGCTGCTACCAGAGAAAATATTCCTCACTGTTAATTGAATTAAATTTAATGACTATTTACAAGAATTTGATAAACTTGATGAAAATTAATAATATTGACAATTATGATTTCTGATTTGGTGAATGTTTGAAGCAGTTAAAACAGATGATTATGTAGGGCAGTGCTGATAAAAACAAGAGTTAAACATTGTGAGAAAGAAATGATGAGAATAAAAATTGAAGAAAGGGACAAAGGTCTTCATGATTCTTAACAGGGGTTCTTACCTTAGAACTCTTCCCAGAGGAACTAATGTATCATTGTGAGAAAGAAATGATGAGAATAAAAATTGAAGAAAGGGACAAAGGTCTTCATGATTCTTATGGATTCTTACCTAAGAACTCTTCCCAAAGGAACTAGTGTATTCAAATATTTAATGATTTGGCTCAAACAAAATCAGAACAAATCCTCAAACAAATTCAGAAAATCTAGGTCATTCAAAACTGAATTTTCAAACCTGGCCATCAACTAGTTTGTTAATGAAATCAATCAACCCACATTTATAGAAACAACTTCAAGAATTATATCTCCAGATTTTGGCATTATGTTGAAATAGTATGCATTGTATCTGCTTAGGAAAGAAAACAATCTCCCAAAGGTGGTCTTGGACTTGAGGAATGACTTGTCCAGATATTATTGATGAGAGTTTGTTTGGAAAGTAGGACACAGAGAAAATGGTTCAGCCTCTATCATTCCTCTCTGTTAATTGAATTAAATTTAATGACTATTTAGAAGAATTTGATGAACTTGATGAAAATTAATAATATTGACAATTATGATTTCCGATTTGGTGAATGTTTGAAGCAGTTAAAACAGATGATTATGTAGGGCAGTGCCAATATAAACATGGATTAAACATTGTGAGAAAGAAAGGATGAGAATAAAAAAACTGATGAGAAGGATAAAGGTCTTTATGATTCTTAACAATAACAGGGGGTTCTTACCTGAAAACTTTTCCCAAAGGAACTAATGTATTCAAATATTTTATGATTTGGCTCATGCTTTGTAGATTATAAGAGAGGAAGTTGTTCCACAAAAAATGCTTGTACTTGCATAAAATATGTGTCAGTTCAAAACTGAATTTACAAACATGAACATCAACTTGTTTATTAATGAAATCAATCAACCCACATTTATTGAAACAACTTCAAGAATATATCTCCAGATTTTGGCATTGTTATGTTGAAATAGTATGCATTGTATCTGCTAAGGAAAGAAAAAATATCTCCCAAAGGTGGTCTTGGACTTGAGGAATGACTTGTCCAGATATTATTGATGAGAGTTAGTTTGGAAGTAGGACACAGACAAAGTGGTTCAGCTGCTACCAGAGAAAACATTCCTCACTGTTAATTGAATTAAATTTAATGACTATTTAGAAGAATTTGATGAACTTGATGAAAATTAATAATATTGACAATTTTGATTTCCGATTGGCTTGCCGTTTGAAGCAGCTAAAACAGATGATTATGTAGGGCAGTGCTGATATCAACATGGGTTAAACATTGTGAGAAAGAAAGGATAAGAACAAAATTGAGGAGAATGAGAAAGGTCTTCATGATTCTTAACAGGGATTCTTACCTGAGGACTCTTCCTGGAGGAACTAATGTATTTAAATATTTTATGTTTTGGCTCATGTTTTGTAGACTTTAAAAGAAGACGTCTTGTTCCAAAAACATGCATAAAATCTGGGTCAGTTCAAATCTGAATTTACAAACCTGGACATCAACTAGTTCATGAATGAAATCCATCAACCCTCATTTATTGGAACAACTTCTAGAATATATCTTCAGATTTTGGCATTGTTTTTAGGTCAAAAAAGTTGTTCACTTGCAAAATTTAGGGTCGCTTTTTTTTTTTTTTTTTTTTTGTGGTGAACTTTTGCCTAACTCAACAGTGCATTTGGTAAAAAAATCATGATATTTGGGTTGAATTTACAACAATAATCACAGAATGTTATATATTTGCATGGAACAAGCATATATCTTGAATAATTAAAGCACAAAACGATGAAAATATTTATATCAACTATTTTGTTTAGTTTTTTGATGTCCATTTTCAAGGGGAAAAATTTAAAATAAGAAAAAAGATCCAACCGACCGACCATCAATTTCACCATTACAGGGCAAGTAAACAACTTTTTAGGCCTTATATTGAAATAGTATGCATCCTATTGGTTATGAAAAGACAAAAGAAAACAATCTCCCAAAGGTGGTCTTGGACTTGAGGAATGACTTGTCCAGACATTATTGATGAGAGTTTGTTTGGAACTAGAACACAAAGAAAGTGGTTCAGTTGCTACCAGACAAAACATTCCTCTCTGTTAATTGAATTAAATTTAATGATTATTTACAAGAATTTGATGAACTTGATGAAAATTAATGATATTGACAATGATGATTTCCGATTTGGTGGATGTTTGAAGCAGCTAAAACAGATGATTATGTAGGGCAGTGCCAATATAAACATGACATTAAACATCATGAGAAAAAGGATGAGAAAAAAAAACTGACGAGAAGGAGAAAGGTCTTCATGATTCTTAACAGGGTTTTTCCCTGAGAACTCTTCCCAGAGGAATTAATGTATTCAAATATTTTATGGTTTGGCTCATGTTTTGTAGATTATAAGAGAGAATACCTTGTTCCACAAACAATACCCGTACTTGCAGCAAATCTAGGTCATTACTAAACTGAATTTACAAACCTGGACATCAACTAGTGCGTGAATGAAATCAATCAACCCTCATTTATTGAAACAACTTCAAGAATATATCTCCAGATTTTGGCATTGTTATGTTGAAATAGCATGCATTGTATCTGCTAAGGAAAGAAACAAATCTCCTAAAGGTGGTCTTGGACTTGAGGAATGACTTGTCCAGACATTATTGATGAGAGTTTGTTTGGAACTTGGAAGTAGGACACAGAGAAAGTGGTTCAGCTGCTACCAGAGAAAACATTCCTATCTGTTAATTGAATTAAATTTAATGACTATTTAGAAGAATTTGATGAACTTGATGAAAATTAATAATATTGACAATTATGATTTCCGATTTGTTGAATGTTTGAAGCAGTTAAAACAGTGGTGCCAACCTAAAAATGGGATAAACATCATGAGAAAGAAAGGACGAGAACAAAATCGATGAGAAGGAGGAAGGTCTTCATGATTCTTAACAGGGGTTCTTACCTTAGAACTCTTCCCAGAGGAACTAATGTATTCAAATATTTTAGGATTTGGCTCATGTTTTGTAGATTATAAGAGATCCTCAAACAATACATGCAGAAAATCTGGGTCAGTTCAAAACTGAATTTACAAACATGAATATCTACTAGTTTGTTAATGAAATCAATCAACCCACATTTATTGAAACAACTTCGAGAATATATCTCCAGATTTTGGCATTGTTATGTTGAAATAGCATGCATTGTATCTGCTATAGGAAAGAAAAAATCTCCCAAAGGTGGTCTTGGACTTGAGGAATGACTTGTCCAGACATTATTGATGAGAGTTTGTTTGGAAGTAGGCCATAGAGAAAGCGGTTCAGCTGCTACCAGAGAAAATTTCCTCTCTGTTAATTGAATTAAATTTAATGACTTTTTAGAAGAATTTGATGAACTTGATGAAAATTGATAATATTGAAAATTTTGATTTCCGATTTGGTGGATGTTTGAAGCAGTTAAAACAGATGATTATGTAGGGCAGTGCCAACATAAACATGTGTTAAATATTTTGAGAAAGAAAGGATGAGAACAAAACTGACAAGAAAGAGAAAGTTTTTCATGATTCTCAACAGGGATACCTAACATTTTCAAATATTTTATGATGTGTATAAAGCTAACAGAACATTTGTATCGATATAAAATACACATGAAGTTGTGACATGTTCAAGTTAAAGTTAAATCTTGACCATTTGGAAGGAATTTTAGGATTGAATATGTTATTCTATATCCAAAGTAGTGAAATAAAGATTTAAAATCTGTACCATTTCCAATTTTCACATGTTTCATTTGACAGTGCAGTGCAGCTTTACCATTTCCCTTTCAAACACAGATGTTATTAACCCTTTTGATCCTGAATTGCAATATAGGTGTACATCGCTCAAACTGAATTAATTTACACTCAATGCGAATTGGAACGCCTGAGCGTTCTCTCGTAAGCTCCTTTGGAAACGCTCAGTCGTTCTATCGGATCGAAAGGGTTAATAACTCCAGAAGATGGTACTTCAGACAAATTACACAAACATTGTTTTACAGAAAAATGCCAAAGAAACCCTTGCCTTGAGAATGTTAGCATTTCCTTTGAAAAAGCTGGATGTTGCTGATAAAAAGATGTTGTTCGCTTGGTTTCCACAGAAATGAAATGCTGTATTTTAGGCCTGTTATAGTGAAAAGTTGGCACTGTAGAAACATCTTTAATAATTGTCATTTCGGAAAAGCTATATAGATTTGCACTGGAAACGAAACATTGCTTTAGTAAACTAACATTGTCAGCAGTTTAAGCCCAAAGTTTAAGTGGATTTTCTTCAAGTTGTTTATTCTTGAATGTTATCATCAAGTTTAATGACCAATTACACCGTTTTGTCATGTGAAATCATTAACAAAATCTTATTTTCATTTAATTATCATTACTATTCGTTCATATAATTATTAACATTATCCATTACATTGTTTTGTCTGAACTGGCCTATATTTTGAAGCTGTTCAAACCATTATTGAATCTTAATCGGAAGTCATATGTTATTCTTAGCTACCTGAAATAATTTGGTGGTGTTCTGCTTCAAGCATTAACAAAAGTTACATTTCAAAGTCATTGTCATTTTAGGGATGATGAATGTATTCAAGCATTTCATAATTACTTAAGCAAATGTTTTGATCATGAACTTTGTCCTGATTTTGATTCTTTTTGACATAGATATAAGTTTAATAATGGCATTATACTTTAAGAATTTAGCTGTTTAATGTGGGATTTTAACTTTTAAGGTTGAGACCCAATGGATTGATTATGATGGATAGCAGGGAACAACATTATGATACAGTATACAAGTGATCCATTTTCTAAGCTTTGAACAAGTCTCTTTGAGCTTATCTATCTTTGGGTTTACTCAATGATAAAATGTCTTATAACTTTTTAAAAGTATACAGGTAATCATGTAAACTTTTAAAAGTTATGTTACAGACTGGGTTATTGTGAAGAACAATTTGTAGCAAGAAAAGTTTACATGAAAATAGCTTAAAACATACTTTGCTCTTCAAGCATCAGGTAAAATATTTGTGTTTCTTATTTTACATATGGAATGTTTACTTATATAATTTTGTAATGATAATATTTGTGATTATCAAGATTATGGCAATGAATTGCCCTATATATCAGATAAGTGCTACATTGAACTATTTCCAAGAAAATAAACTTCAGAAACATGTGTAACAGAATTTAACAAGTCATCAATTTACACTTTCACTGCCATTTGAAATTTGGGTACAAATTGAAGCAAAATACCTGCCTTTGTTTTCAGTGTCATAGGTGGTAGCGGTGGCAAACCCACTCCAATTTAGACATAATAGTCTTAACATACAACAGGAAGATGGAGTCCTCCAAGCCTGGCCCACAAGGCAATTGCAGGAGCAAGGATCTGAGAGGCAAAATTTGAAATTTAGGCCGGGTCAATATTTTTGAGGTGGACTTCATATTATTTTAGTGATAAGAAAAAGTACATTGGCTTTTAAGGACTTGTGTTACAACTGTGCATTCACCAAGAATTGAGAACAGTCAAAGTTTTCAGATTCATATTTTATAAGTATTAGACCTAAGTCAAATTGAGAAGCACTGAGAAATAAGAAACTGTTGACTCCCAAATCCTGGACCAGATCACGCACTAATTAAACAAATGCTCCTCAAAATGCTAGCTAGATATGTTCTGCAAGAATCCTTGCTTTATTGTAAAAGTGTTGTAAACTGGCAGAACTATTATGATCTGCTCACCCTGCCAGTTGTAAACATATTTGTGATGACTCACCCCGAAAAGGAGGACTTTGCGACAGAACACTTTTCAAGTAAAAAATAAAGAAAATAATAAGAATTTCCAGCAGATTTTCTATTGTAAAATGTTATCGCCTCGATCAATTTCAACAAGTAAGGTATCATTTTAAAGCTTAGAAAATGCTGCAACAGTTAAAATGAAAAAATCTAAATTTATATCAACTGGAAAGTTCCCCCCTTCGGGGTGAGTCATCACATATTAATATCTCTTGTGCGCTACAGATAATCCTGAATGCTTTGTTTGAGTGTGGCAATCCCAGATTGGCTGACTAGATTTGACGAAGAGATTATAGATGTACTCTTCATCATCCTGTGTAGCTTCATCATCAGTAGTGTCATCCACATTTTCATCAACACCTTCCAGCCTAATGGGGCTGACCATCTTGACCACACTGGGTTGATCTTTGCTCCACTAACAACCTTCCAATTACTCCTCAAATCTGATCATTTTTAGTTTACAGGTCGAGTTTAGGGGAATGACCTACATTTGAAAAGTACATCACCCTTGTAAAAATAATAAGGCTTCGATTTGTCTTGAAAAGAAAATTTCTATTCAGCGCATCGTTTTTCATGTTTTGTTGTTGATAATGACTACTATAATAAGTCTTGTAAAGATCCAATTATAGTTAGGCAAAATAAATATATCGCATACATACATTTGACAAAGTGCTGTGTTATGGTTATATCATCAATTGCAGCTGTAAATAGTTGCAAATTTACTGCCTTACCAGAGATTCCTTCGTGATTTAGGGAGTCGCTCGTGAAGGCTGTGTTTCCAATCCTGCCTGGACAAGGACTTTTGTTTTAGAGCCGATGAGCCAGTCAGGAGTTAGAATGTGCTCCATGACCATAGGCCAGAATTTTGAATGGTCGTTTCAGACACAAAAATCCAAAAATTAGGCTCATCTATGCCATAAAATGATTCCACATACTCTTGAGAATGGGTATGTGAGAAAACTTTTCGGGCATACGCTCAAGAGGAATGACTATTTATTTATGTATAGGGTGTCTGTAAAATTTTAGTGCATGTGTATATATGCCAAGTCAATGTCAAATCACGAAAGATCCCTGTGGGTAATGCTACTCGCCACCCTAGGGGCAGGAAATCGTGTCTGAATCCTCCTTTGCCACCCAGGTGATGGGTGATGATCATTTTTTGTTCTCTCCATTCTCTTCCAGGGTCAATTTTAAAAGCATCTGTTACACTGTCAAAGAATCAGGTCATTGGATAACAACTATTTTGCTTTGACAACGGGATCTCGTTTCAACAACGAATTAACTGACGAACAAACGGGCAAGGTTCTCCTGCACTTTTGAGATCTTCGTCTTGGCATGACCTACCGACCGACTTTTCGCATGTTCCCATCTCAGAATTCAGACTTGTCAGTGAGTTTTACAAAATCAGATGTCTCTGCTTTGTTTTTTCTCAGAAATTATGATTTGGGCATACTTTTATTATATAGGTCCCCAACTATTCATAAAATGTCCGTTATAAATACACAGTGCATTATGTGCTTTAGTATTGTACAAAGCTTTATGCAATATCTGATGCTATCAAAGCTTATGGTTTTCCCAGGGTTTTCCAAATGTCAAGACAATATTTACTTAAAACACTATATTAAGGTGTCTAGTCCATGCGTACCAGTACTCACTTCTTTTCATTTTGCAAGTGCAGCAACGCACATGCGCAGTATATGCATAATAGTGTTTTGAAGCAAAAAAATGTCCTGCTTTCTCATTTTTGTAAAACATAGGTCGGTGACCCCCACTTTTTATTATGTTAATTGAAAAAACATACTTTGCGCAAATTTTGTGAAAAAATTGACAATAATTATCAATGCGAACTCACTTTTGCAACATTTCCCATTGACCCCTGTACTAAATTTTCCCCAAATGCTATTTTTAAACTGATTCGCATGCAAAACTTAAAAAGTTGGTTCTACATCAATAAAATATTATTCATGCCAAATTTTAATGGCAAAATTTTAATCAGATCTGTTGTGGACCAGACACCTTAAACATATGTAACCAACTGCAAGCAAGGTGATGTTGCTACGGATACCCTGGTCACATAACCTTGCGACGAGGTTACGATGTATTTACGGCGTCAAATCAGCAGACGCCGATCGACCGGTGTCCGTGAGCCGTAGAGACGCCGAAGCATGCGCAAGAATTTAAAACCTTGAGGTTTGTATACGATGTCTTCAGTTATGGTCACATAACCACCAGTGTCCGACCGGGCATCGCAATCATTCACCGGTGTCATACCGATGTCATACCGGCTTTGCGGCCTCTTGCGGCTTATGTGACCAGGGTGTTAGAAGTAACATGTGTGGTTGACATTGATTGTCACTGATTTGAATAAGGCACAAAGTAGGTTTCTTACATAAATCTGTTACTGTTTGTGTGTGATTCTGGAGACATTTCTTATATTTTAAAAGTCAACAGCTTGACAAAATGATGAAGCTGAAGGAACAATACTTTTCACAAGTAAATCACAACAAGTTTGGAAATCTAAAATAGACTCCTTACTTGTAATAGAGCCACCCACATTTACCAATACCAAAAACAACATTGTGATTTGTTGACTGTCACAATCCTGTGTTCTGACTTACTTTGTATCATCCCATTCATCTTCATCACAAATAAATTGTGGGCTGCTCTGGCAAAATGAGAGGAAAGTCGCAAATCTACTTTTTGAATAAATGCCATGTAAAGTAAAAATTAGGGTGAAAAAGTCAAATTTTGTTTTTTGACATAAAACTCTTTCATGCATAAGTGTTTACCTACAACTTAAGTTTTGAAGGTCAACTTTGCCGGGAAGTGCAATTATTCACGGTTAATTGATTGCATGTTGCTATTATACACTGTAGTAATCAGTATCTTGCAACTAACTTTTGTTGTAATATATTCAGTGGACTGCTTTGGATTTTGATCTCTAAATGAAGAATGGAGAAAGAAAGTGTGACATATGTATCATTCAGAAGCTGAGATTATAAAGAATTAAAATATGTCATAAACTCGATTTTGAAATTTGCGACTTTCCTCTCATTTTGCCAGAGCACCCCTCAATTTAGAAAAAACTTCAAATCCTAGAGCTATATATAGAAGATCAAACTAGGTCTATGTAAGGCCAGTTGCAGTTTAGCATTGGAATGTACTACCGTGCACATGCATATATATGATGACTGCGATAAAACGAGGTCTCTCAGCCGAGGTCTCCCATTTGTATGAATGAAACACATGATCACATCATCAAGAATTAGAAGGGGGTTAGGTCATAACATTTTCAAAGAAAAGTTCTTTCACAGAATTTGCATTTTTTACGCTTATCAGTTCTAGAAAGGGAAATTTGTCAAATCACAAAAGAAGTAGTTAGTCTAGTATAGCCAGATAGATGAATGTTTAAGAAAAAACTTTGTCAATTCTGAAAAGCATCTCTGGATGAACTGTTTATGTCACATCATTTGTTTAAAGGTGGCTGTAGAAACATGTAAATGTGACCGGTGATTTCTTTTATGCCTATAAGCTGATTATGCAGTTTTTGTCCTTGATGCTTGCCTTTGATGACCCAGATCCTGGACTTTCATGATCACTTTCCACACCGATCTCTCCTGCATGAAGTTTCTTTGTATGTCTTGTGCATTGAGTCCTGTATCTTCTGGCAGATGCTTGTAGTCTTTCTGTTTAGGTACTTGAGCCTTCTTGCCATGCTTGGGTTGCTATAGAAGTTTGCTTCCTCTGGGACTGTGATCAGCAGATTATGATATCCCCTAAACTGATATGATGCAGAACAACTTTTATGAGTATTCTCTCTTTCTGTTATATAGTGTTAATAATCCATATCACATAGTAAAGTTAGTGAGAAGTTCTCAACTCGATGAGAAGGTGTAATGATGCCTTGCCTTGAATATTTCATGATTTATGACTAAACCCCCAAGACTCTTAGAATCATTTACAGCAAAACCAGGTCCCAGGAACTAGGTCTTTGGCGCAAAAGGTTCAGTTTTGATTATACCAGCATGTTTTTGAACGACTCTGTTCCCATACAACATTACTTGGTGACTTCAAAGATGTAGACTTCTATCATCTTTGCTGCTGTTGACTTCAGAATCAGGTCTTTGATGCAGAGTTCAGATTGTTTTGTGAATGATGTAATTGTTAGTTCCATGACCATACAAAATTACGATGTTAAGCCAGGGATGGGGAAGTTACCTTGTATGACATTTGAAGTTCTAGAGTTTTTATATTCTCTTTGAGACATAGATAACCTTAGAAGATTTTGCATGAAAGAAACCCATAGAAAAAAAAATAAAAGTAGTGGTAGAAAATTCACCATGATGTGGAGAAATTTAAGGAATCCAATTACGACATGGCATAAGAGAAGGTCTTTTAAGGGGGATTATTATTATTTCTTTCTTTATTGAGGGTTATACTGCTTCAGTGACAAACACTGCTTTTCAAGCAGGCCCTCATTGTAAACATAGCAACAAAATATATTACACAATATTTACATAATTATATCATATTAACAGCATATACAAGTTCAGCATAAAAT
>JXSR01S026099.1:18334-29166 GCA_000969725.1 Ophiothrix spiculata
AAAAGAAAGTCAAAAAATAAGCCTTAACAGGCCCCTTAAGGAGATTGTCAGATGGAAAATAGTTGAATTAGACGAGTGAATAGGGTATATATATATATTTGAAAAACACATTTACAATGGGTAAGTACATGTTAGACGTTATGTATTTAAACTCTGTTTTTGAATGTGCAAAAAAGTATACAATATGTTAAGCACGCCATATTTTCAAATGTGGTGAATGCAATTCCTGTTGAGTTTTAAAGATCTAATATGTAAAATATAAAATCCGAAAAGAAATGACGCAAAGGTGATGAAAGGTTCTTGAGATATGGCTTGTTAAAGGCTTTGTGCGCAAACATTTTTGACAGGGAGTGTAGTTCATATGAAGAGAAGATATTGTGTGTATCCCATCATGCATTGCTTCATATTGGATTTGTATGGAAAATGAGAGTAGTTAGTGATGAAATGTCCATATAAGTCATCAAAGTTAATTGTTGTAATCTTGCATTTTTGGCATGTTTCATCACTAACTTCTCTCGTGACTTCCTGTACAAAATTTCCCATAGAAAGCAATGCATGATGGGATATCTTCTCTAGTTTATATGTACTGGTTGAATTTGACATCATGCCTGTAGCTATTAACAAATAATTACACTACATATTATTTACATAGTATAAAAAATAAATACTAGTAAGTCCACTTATCTTCTTAAAATCACTACTTACTCTACAATGGAAGTCATCTACCACAAGTACCGTATTCGTTCCAATAGGTGCCCGTGCCCCAATAAGCCCCCATCCTCGAGTTTTTGAATTCCAAAATTAGAGAATTAATAACCGCCCATGCAAATTTTGCAGACCCAAAGCGTCAACATCGCTTATTGAAGTTTTAAACGTCGCAATCACTACATTGCATTGTTTTGTGCATTTCCGCTGATTCCGTGGCTACATCCAAAATTGCAATCCGCCCTATCGTAATTTTCGGCCAGACATGTGGGGATTTTTCGTAGTCAAGTGAACAAGAAACACTTACTCCTTCATCATTTATGCAAGTAATTTTTTAAGCCGGTCTATCAATCATCTTTGGGTAGGCCTATGTGTAAATTTTAGTTTGTCCGACAATATCGGACTTCCCCCTTTCAGTTTTTAGAACAGCCACAGAATTTTTGTCCATGCAATTATCAGTTTCAAAGATTTGTTTCCAATTCCTCACCTATCTCTGCTTCCCAATATTCCTTAAACACGTGGTATCTCACGGCAGACTCAATTTCATAAGAAATTTCTTTCTTGATTTTTCTCTGGCGCCGTCATTTTCATTAATTCATGCTTGCTCTTGAAAAGAGAAAATTTCATTCATCAAAATGCAACATCATTGACTTGAAAGTGCCATTGATATTTTCTTGACTTGGATCTCATTCATAAATTCCTCGGATATTTCATACCAAGTTGATTACCAGACCCCATTTATGACAACAGTTCAAAACAATGGAGTCAAAAAACATGTGCATCAGCTTTGCAATTCTTGTGTACCCGCAAAAGTTGGTGCTGTCCTGGTGCTGTCCTAGATAACTTTCATAGACTAAGTAGGAACTGGGGCGTGTGTTTTACATGGTAAACTTATCGCAAAATACGTAATGACATACAATTTTATAATACAGCAGACTCTTTCTAATTCGCAGAAATATTCCCGGGGTTTATTAAATGCCGGCTTAAAAACTTTGGTCGTGGGCGATAACCATATATTTGTGAATGTGATAAAAATACATAGGCTGGGCCTATCAGTAGATTAAATTGTCATTTTGGGTATGATGTTATCATGTCTGGGTGGAAAGGCTCTCCTGGGTCTACTACACTCATTTGTTACATGAACTTGGACATGAACTCTTTTTATGGCCAGATTTAAATAATTTTTGTTTCTCAAAGTGACCATATTGTAAAAAATGAACATAATAAAATGTACACTTTTGGCCCACTAAGAATATTTTACAGTAGATACCAAACCATTTCTGAGTGTTTGTAATCTAATAATCTACATTCAATATAAAACTTAATGAAAAAGTTTCCATCAAAATGAAAATTAGATGAAAACAGACTGGAAAAAAAAATTTCCGGGACATTTTCAGACAACTGAGTTACAACTGTGTTTCATGAGTGAAGCTTATTTGAAAGAAGTTCAAAATTGATCTATTAAAACCAGAAAAAATACATAATGGTAGTAATAAAATGTCTTAACATTTGATATTTTGTGTAATTTATCATTTTGTTCCATCAGTTTAATTTTAACCTTTTTAAATTTTCATCAGCAGTTCTATATCGCTATCTTTAAACATGATATCATTCTACGCTAGCTATCGAAATGCCCATCTCTACTTTTATTAATTTCTTCCTGTTCAAGCTCTGTACCAGTTGCCTAAGATATCGCTGCCTTCGTAATTTATCAGCTTGGTAGCATAGACTATAGTAGTTTGTGTCAGATAATGTGATTTGTTTACGTATGACAGCCCACTTGATAAGGCATGAGTTGTCGGGCAAATACACATGATATTGAAAGCTACTGAAGTTGCATAAAAACAAAGATTGGCTTAATTAAGAGATTTTATAGTGAAAAAAGCTAGGATTATTATTCAAGATATTATATTATGGTCTCAACTCTGAACAGGTAACATTCTTAAGCTTAACATGTGCGAGTACGATCTTCAAGTAAATGAAGTAAATGGATGTGGTGCTTGAACCGTACAAAACACATACCGAAAAAATAAGCGCCCACCCAAAATGACTTTGTTAAGCACCCTGGGCGCTAATTGGAACGAATACGGTACATGTGAAGATTCAATTCTATTTTGTTATCTGACATTGTTTATGGTGTAATGGGATTTACAGATAAAATGTTTTGATCCCTATCAAATCCAACAGTTTTTTAAATTTTAAAATTGAAAATTATCATCCAGTTCAAAGGAAAAAAAAAAGAATTGAGAACTTATCAGTGGGTTTAATATCCATCTTGTTTGTTTGGAAATATCAAATTTCGCGAACGTCCTTTTGCATAATAAATATTGCGCAGAGTAACTCTGCCAATGGGGATGAGGTTAAAATGAACTAGACTACTATCTCACTCAAAAATAGTATCCCGCTTCCTCAAATATAGAATTGTTTTGTTTTTTCAGGAAATCGTGGTGCTATTTATAATCATGTGACCAGCCTTTAACAAATCAATGAACAATAATATATTATGAATGATATAATAACACATACTTTGTTACACATTTTGCTAATTCAAAGGTACTATATGTTTTTAAGTAAGTTTCTGCATATAATGCATCATTTAACTTGAGCATAATATAAGCGGTTTTAAGTGTTCAACAAGCTCTGCAATTTGTGACTAATTATGCGCCGTAGATACGTGCGTATACAAAAACTCCTCAAATGGAAAAAAACCTGAAAATACTGTATGGACAACATGGATATCCCACAGTTACGTATCAAGTTGCTGAATTGGTTCATGACAATTTAAGGCATATTACACAATATAAAAAAACCCAAACAGATTTTTGCTACGGCCTACAAAATTGTTCGATTGGCATAACCTGGCCGACCCAGGAAAAAAGCACAGACTGGATTTTTTATTCACTTTCAGAAAAAAATTGTACTTTTGTACTGTAAATTTTTTCCTATTTCTTTACATTCCAAACACATAAAGATCAATTCCAAACACTCGATTGCATTTTGTGAATCTTGGTTCCCTTTCAGCTCCTGACAATCGAACCAATTTTTTCCCATGTTACGCCAATCATAAGATTTTGTAAGACTTATTTGGGTCATAAAAAACATACGTAGAACATAATAACACAAACGTTTATGCATTTTCATGTTAACAAGTTTCATTTGTCTAAATGAAAGTTGGCTGGTTGAAAGTTATGGTTTCTAAATGAAAGTCTTCTTTTATAAAAAGCATAAACTATTACAACTTTGATTTAAAAGGCAAATGAAGGAAAAATACAATATTGAGTCTTTGCTGATCTTGAATCAGATTCAATTTGTACAAACTGGGATACATAATACTGCAATACTACATGCAAGATAGACCACAGCCCAAGGCATCAAAATGTATGCTAAGATACATCTTAGACAATGTGAAAGACGGTTCATATTGTAAGCCAAGTCTATTACTAAGGCATCTCTCAATGTCTTTGTAATATCAAGGTGGATACCATTTGTTCCAATAGTTATGTCCAGTAGATATGTCCAATGGTGGCACCACCAGGGATGGTGTGGGTGGTGAAGGCATTGGGCAATGCTCCCTCAGAGTCAGACTCACATACTTTCTTCTCCTCCCTCTAGCCTAGTTACCCACGTCAAAACATTATGCTTCCTGACCTATTTTAATGCAATTTGTTCATAATTTTAACATAAAATGTCAATGTCTATTGTAAATATTTCGAAAATGATATTAAAAGAAGACAAATCTTTAAATTTTAGAATTGGGTTGACCTAAATTTTGGCTGTCATTTACCCCATGCTTAAATTGTGATATCACCTGTATTTGTCTTGCAAACAAACATCCATTAATACCATTAAATGCACATTCTGTGTCATATTGAACTTGAAAACATCAGTCATAAACAATTCACACATAATTATATTATATATCCATTTCATCATTGTAATAGAATACACTCTAATTTACAAATACAGCAACTTAAAGCAGGTAGTAGCAAGCATAATTTTTGGTAATAAAACATATAAAAATTAAATACAATTGAAAAGGATAGCAATAGTAAATATATGTATATATATATCAGTACTGATATATATACTAAGTTATTTGTACAAGAACGATGAAAAATTACATTTAGGCGATCATCGGAAGAAATTATTATGGTACCAGTTTTTTCTTAGTGCGATTAGGCTGTTTGTTTGCGTTGCCATGATGGTATTTGTTGAGTAGTTCGGATCTATGATTGAGATCAAGGTTGTGTTTATTACATGCTATTGCCAGTTTCTTGCTAAGCACAGATTAAATGAACCGCTTATATTTGGAAACTCAAGAGAAAAAATATCCCAAACAAACTGAACTGGGAAATCCTTAAGAAATGTAATACAATTACGCGCAAAAGTGGTTCATTTAATCTGTGCTTAACTGAAAAACTGGCAATAGCCCGTAATAAACACAACCTTGATCTCAATTGTAGATCCGAACTACTCAACAAATGCTGTCATGGCAACGCAAACAAACAGCCTAATCGCCCCTGGCAAAAAATAGGTACATTCATATGTACTTAAAATGTACTCAAAATGTACCTAGAATGCACCTAATCTGTACCTAATACAGTATAGGTACATTTTAGGTACATATGAATGTACCTATTTTTGAACCAAAAACTAATGATTCTAGGTGATACATGTACCTATATAATGTACCTCCTGGAGCTGCTGCCACACACAATGTTTGTGCTCTCAGTCAATCCTCATTTGCTTTCTGTAATTTTGCTTGCCAGCCTTATTTTTCTGTACCAATCTGTTGTTCCTGATTTCAACCATGGATTATGTGAGTACTTGAGTACTAAAAACTTCTCAAAACTACAAAAAAAGGAGAGTTCAGAAGCACTATTTTGGTAGTCGAATTCAACTACCATGCAGTGCCAGTGGTGTAAGCTTAGTGATTCTAGGCACATGTAGGTGATTCTAGGTACATGTAGGTGATTCTAGGTACAAGTAGGTGATTCTAGGTACATGTAGATATATACCTAAAAATTCCTGTTGTGGAACCAAAAACTGGTGATTCTAGGTACATCTAGGTGATTCTAGGTACATCTAGGTGATTCTAGGTACATCTAGGTGATTCTAGGTACATCCAGGTGATTCTTGGTACATGTAGGTGATTCTAGGTACATGTACCTAAAAGTACCTAAAATTTGCATAATTCGGTTCCAAATCAAACTATTTTAGGAACATATAAATAGGTACATAATAGGTACAGTAGGTACATATTAGTTACAGTACCTAAGTATACCTATTTTTAGCCTAATAGCGCACTAAGAAAAAACTGGTACTGTAATCATTTCTTCCGATGAACGCCTACTTACAACTTAGGCGTGAAACCACTGGTCAAGAAATTTAATTTTTCATCATTCTTGTACAAATATCTTTGTAGTCAGCACTCTGTTTTTTTCCCTAAAAACATCGAGTACTCTTACTGGAACGGATAATATTGCATTATTTACATATACATATATATATATTGGCAATAGCAAAAATATTAAACTATAAAAATTATAACGAACTTTAAGTAGCAACAATATCATTAAGTTATGTAATAAACAAATACAAGAATTGCTGGTTATCCTATATCCTAAAGCCAACAAAAATATAGGCCCAGCAGCAACACTACCATGGTTTTCAACAGCAATGTTATTGTCATTCAAAGTTGCTCACAAATAGTACTGTCACCTTTTAATGCACATACGTTGTTGCAACGCATCATCAAAACCAAGAGTTTCATATACCAAAGATCTGCCACTTTTCATTAACATTAACATTAGAATCATGTGTAAACGAGCGGAACTGCCGTAAACATTTACAAACTGTTTCAAACGGTTAACCGTACATGTGTTCAATCAACCTTTCACTTGGATTGGATTTTGTGTGAATTTTTACAAAATATCATCTATAATTAAAATTTTCATGTGCATCACCTTAACCGAAACAATCCATATGGATGGCAAAATTACAATTTTCAAGAATGGAATTGGCTATTTTATTAATAATCAATGGTTTACTTCAGATTTTACAGGCTCAAATTGCCGTATCAAGTGCCATAGCATCCAAGCTCTAAATACTAACATTCATAACAAACATTCACCATCATGTGCATGTATGGCTTGTCCTTCCTTGATCATTGTATCACTAGAAATGGCATGAAAAAAACCAATGAAATATCAAATAAAATCCCATTCTGCAAAGAGGCAAATCACCTATGTCCAAATACGTCATAGACCGGAGTTATGATAAGGAAATCGCTGCCATGGCAGTGCTGATCGGTGGCTTAACATAGTGATAATTGATTCGGGATGCGGGAGGTACCGGGTTCGAACCCAGGTGGAAAACAAATATATCTGACTTGCAAATTTCTGAGGAGATCTTAACGGAAAAGTGGGGTAGGGAGTTATGGTTAAGTCCGCCTAGATTTGGATCTATACTTACCCCAACCCTACCAAATACCAAAAAATCCCATTCTGGAAAGTTAGGCAAATCAGCTAAGTCCAAATACATCATAGACCAGAGTTAGTAATGATCACGAATTCGCTGCCATGGCACCATCTGATCGGTGGCTTGAAATAGTGATAATTAGTCTGGGATGCAGGAGTATCGGGTCGAATCCATGTGAAAACCAGATATTTTTGACAATTTTCCAAGGAGAAATATGGGGTAGGGAGTTAGGGTTCATCAACGTGACTTGTTGCCAAGATTTTTTACTACTTTAGTGTTGAAATTACACACATTGCGGCAGATGCAATGCTCATGGCAGACATTACAAATAATGGAAGCACACAACTAATAGGCCAAATTCATAAAGATAGCATAGCAATTGCTTTTTCTATGGCTCTTACTTTAATTTCTCTCTATGTATTGATAGAAATTCAAGTATGTGGATAGAAATCAAAGTAAAAGCTACAGAAATTGCAATTGCTATCTTTTATGAATTTGACTGAATATTTCATTCATAGTTCACTTCAATCTTTGAGTCCCTCAAAATGACCTTTTTCCATATTCAATATGATATACTTTAAATTCATTTGTTAAAAAAAAAAGCCCCTTAAAATTGACCACCATTGTCATGTTCAACTTTACAATATCCTTGAAAATTAATCTTGAACTAAAAGAATAATAAATTGGAAGTTAATAAAACGAAATTGGTAAAAAAATATATGCATACATTGATAAGCACCCTGCAAGATCTAACAAAAACATATATTATCTACACCTTAGTGTGCAACTTGTTTCGTTCACATGAAAACAGGTTTCATTCTGAGTTGTACAGCAAACAAGGTGTTGGCTAAAATTAATAAAATTGACAATCTACTGCAAGCTGACCTAAAGAATACCTTCCCTATCCTTGCAAATATACTTAGTGTTAATCTTTAAATCATCTCCTTAATGTACGGCTGAAATCCAGAATGCAAACCCAGTAATGTTACTGACAGTGTGAGGTCTAAAGGTTTGCAAATAAACCGGTGTAAGACAAATTAGTTGTAATAATTTCTTAAAGGCGTAATGTCATAAAGGTGTAAATGGCGTAAAGGTTCAGCGCTTTGCATCCTCTGGAAAAGGCAATATTTTAACTGTATTATTTTTTATCATCATCTATAATAAGCACATGGTATTAACACAATATTAAATATCAATTATCATGGTTTAGCTTCAAATCTCAACCAATGGTTAATGGTCAATCGCCGGTTGAGATATTAAGCACTAAAAACTCTACCGGAGCCTGACCGCCCAAAGCCACCGGTTTCGACTGGCTGCTTTTGTTCAGAACGAAGGCAACCGGCAGACAACTGCCAGTTCAGTATTGAAGTGGCCCCTTATTGCATTTACAAAGCTAACGTTGTGACCTCATGAATGCCGTGTACTAAGACAGTAGGAGGGAAAGACTGTGTCAGCATGTCTAGAAGCTGTAAGTAATGCTCATGCTCACGCTCATCGGCAGACGGCAATGGTAAGTAACAAAACAACACCGACGTTTTCTGGGTGTAGCTTTTTATTAAACGATTCAAAGCCTGGATGTAGGTTTCTGATACCTGGCTGGTTAATGGAATGGTTGGTCTTGACATGTATGTCTCTTCATCAATGCCTGACTCAACCATGTCTGTGTGGTTGAGAGTAATAACATCTTGCCATTGGACTGAAATTATCTCTGCATTAATGCGAAGTTCTTTCAAAAATCGACTAAGCTTCCCCTTGCGATCTTCGTTTGCAACTTCATCCAGCTCGCTACACAGAAAGACGCGTAAAGTGGAATGTTTATGCCACATAGGCACCATGTGTAGAACACACGCAACCTGCAGTAAAAATATACATGCTGTGTCTAAGTAACCAACTGTTTCTGGCTTAAAAAAGTTCACTGGCCACACATCGACGTATGTACGTTCTTGACCTTGTGATAATTTGGACCGATCAAACTCATAGAAATATCGTGTAAGACATACATTCTTTTGTAAACGTATACAATCTGAGACAATTTTAACATATTCAATAGGCGATACCAACTTATCATATCCCGATGAGCGTAGTGGAGGGAATGCATTCAAGATGTCTATATCGTCATCATCATTAGCCGCACGTGGTTGGTATACTTGACACTTGAGAAAAGTATCTTCAGGAGGATCATCGTCATAGAAACCAAGAACAACTGTATTTGGTTTCATTCCTGTACATGATAAAAAGGATGAGAATGGCAGTTAGGTAAATTTAAAGAAAGTCATTATAATATCATAAAGTGTTAGATTAAGTAATCATGTTTCCCTCTGACTTGATAGGAGACATTTGAAAACTTAAGCAGTGGTACTGGCCAAATGATGCTGCCATAAAAAATAATACCACCCAGAATTGCCGAATCGAGTGGTAAACTGCTGGTTGAGTTTTGAAATGGCCACTATACTCTATAAACCTTGAAGTATGCAACAAGCAATCAGACTCTGTTACAAGATCCACAGCACATTCCTTGTATTCTACAACATTGTGAACTGGTGGTTTTGTCTCGTGTAAGAGACTAGCAATGATTGATTAGGATTGATTAAGACCAAATCACTGTGTATTAATATTTTTGTACATGAATCGTTCATGATTTTGGTATTATTTGTTGCTATCACATAGACAAACCTTGAAAATAAGTTTATTTCAATATTCAGCAAGATTTTGTGCATCTTATTTGTATGGAAAAGGTGGACTATTTTACTTCCCCGTATGGTCATATTTGTATTTGTGCATTAATCGGCTGCTTGTTGCATACTTTAAGATTTATAGAGTGTTAGTGATGTCATCAGAATAAGATCTCATCCTGCCGTTACGTCCACTCCCTCAACATGAACAATCATTGTTGAGGTACCATAATCAAGGAAATCAGCAGATCCTGTATTTGCTTCTGCTTCTACCAAGCATGGAACCAATCACTGGAACACGTTACCAGATACTGTCAGAGTGACATCAACCAATCCAAAGCCCTGCTGAAAATGTACTTTTAATTGTGTGTTTTTCATTATAATTACCATTAGTGATAATGAATTATTATTTATTATACTATCAGAAACTGTAGGAAAGTGTTCCATAAAAGTAATAACATGCTTTTGTAATTTTTGTAAATCATGTCATAATGGTTTATTTTATGGAGCAGATTTTGGTCCATCCATCCATGCAAACCGACACCCTGTTTTGATAATTCATCATGCGAGTGCAAAAAAGTCGTATCTGCAGCGGCTGCCCTAAGTTATATTTATTGTATGCCTTGTCACAAGAATGTGAAAATCCCTCAAAATTTCTCTGTCTTACGTCAGTGGTTCTTGAAAATGTTCTTCAAGTGACACCGTCACCTGAAGAACCATTTCAAGAACCACTGACCCAAGACTGGAGATTAAAAAGTGATGGCAGCTATTGCAGATAGGACTTTCTTGCACTCACATGATGAATTGCAGTACCTACCTCCAAGACCAGCAATCCTCACTAGATGTTGAGTACCTTCCCTAATTGATGGTGCAAGAGTGAGTTCAACAAAGGCTTTGACATGGAGTGTGTCTACAAGTTTCAACCATGCTGGCATTTCTTTCTGAACCTGAAACCAAATCATGAAAAGTAGGAAA
>JXSR01S026100.1:0-12000 GCA_000969725.1 Ophiothrix spiculata
CCACTATAACAGCTATCCATAAAAGTGCTCCAAAAAGGCAGCAAAATATCATATACTCTCATCCAATCTGCTTTTATCTCCTCCAAAATATCTTAATCCAAAAAGCTCACTCTGTAATAGCTAACTTCAAAGCTGACTGACCCCAAATATATAAATTTATCTGTTCATGTTCATGATATTGAAATAAATTTAATCTGAATCTGAATCTGAATCTGAATCTAAATCTACCCATCTACAGCTATCAGAGGATGCTTACATTTTTGCAAATGTACATTCCTTGCCAAAGTTACGTAATTTTGAATTTGACTTTCTTGAAAACATGAAATTGAGAAATCGAGCTTTCAAATTTTACATTTAGATGCAATTAAAAATAGCATATTTGTGGCTGTTCAGCACGTATTACCCGCAGTGGCGTAGCCGGGTATTTTCATCAAGAGGGAAAAAAAAGATATTTTGAAGGGGATCGACAAATCCCTAAATGAGTAGACACAAAATGGTACACCCCAATTTTTTTACCATAGCTTTTTATGTAAAAATAATGTGTTTGTTTTTTTAAAGGAGTAAATTTCATTATTTTTAGAAGTAAATTTTGCAACTTCAGCGCTAAATTTGCTATGATCTTTGACGTGCGCGCGAAGCGCGCAAAATGTTTAACTTTTTTTGTTACAATTATGAAAAAAGATAGTAATTTAGTATGAACTGGTGGCACTGGAGTGAAAAAATAGACCATTTGGGGGCCATGCTATATGCTAAAAAGGAGGGTCCTATGTAATTTCAATCTGACCTAGATACTTTTCTTGATTTTTGCAGGGGGGCAAGGCTTCTATCAGGGGGGGTCCCCCCTCCCCCCCTTCTGGCTACGCCACTGATCAGCCGTAAAATGCCGGAAACTTCATTTTGTACAACAAGTGAAAATACATGCCAAGGTCGTAATTTGCTGAAATTGATTTTTGACAGATGCAAAATTATGACATTTCATTTGATTGTTGAAAAGATATGACAAAAATTGATGCATAAATCAGGCTCTCCATGTAACAAATCCACCTTTTATTGGTGCCAACATTAAAAAGCATGACCATTTGTGCAATTTCAAAATAAAGTATTAATATCTCAATCACTAGCTGCTTTCAACCAGATCACTAACAAAGTGTTCAATATTGCTATTGGCTAAAAGTGTTAATAGAGTTAGTGTCCTACGATTTTAGTGTATTAATCATAATCATAATCATAATCTTTATTTCCATAAAAACTGAACATATACAAATACATAAAAATTACAAAACCAAAACAAAAGTTAATATGGAGGAGAAGACAGGAGGGCCAATAAGGCCTGGATTTGTCAACCCCTAATAACAAAAGCACCAGACGTTCAAACAACAGGACGGAACAGGGACGAGAACAAGGACAGCTCAAAAATACGTGTTTTAATGTTTCACGTAATTTTGACTTAGATGACTTTTTACCTGGGTTCGAAAGTGTTTAATCGAATTGGCAGATTTCATTGTTTTTGGAAGTGAATTTCACATGATTGGGCCACGGGTTTGAACAGAACGATCAGGTAAGACTTGATTATTTTTTTGTATGGTTGAAGTCATTAAGATATCTGGTTTGGTAATCATGGATGTCTGAACGTCTCGTGAAATAGTTCTTAAAAGATATAGGGAGTTCATTGTTTGAAAATGTATACATAAAAACACCAAGTTCCATCAAATAAAGCACTCATCAATTAATACGCCCAAGAATTTTGTAAATTTTACTCTTTCAAGCTGTACATTATCCAGAAAAACACCAACTCTTTCAAGATTTTTACATGATGTCATATGTGGTGTGCCAAGTATCATGAAGTTTGTTTTGCTCGCATTCACTGACAGCTTATTAGCTTTGAACCAATTGTTTACTTCTTCCAATTATTTGTTTAGCATGTCAATATGACTTAATATATTTTTATGTGAAAACACAATTGTGGTCTCATCAGCAAATAGTAAAAATTAGAGTATATTTGATGAATATATTAAATCATTAACATCAAGTATAAAAAGAAGCGGACCAAGAATAGATCCTTGTGGTACTCCACAGATGAGATCTCTTAAAGTAGATTTACAATCATTATAATATGCAAAATGTTTTATATTTTTCAAATAACTCGTAAACCATTGATGAACAATACCGCGAAATCCATAATGTTCAAGTTTATGAAGGAGAATATCATGATCAATTGTGTCGAAGGCTTTAGATAAATCTAAAAAAAAATGCCAATTGTAGTTTCATAATTTTCGACAGCAGAATAAATTTTATCAACTTGTTGTGTGATGGGCATATAGGTCGAGTGTTTTGGCCGAAAACCAAATTGTTCGTCATTAAGGATTTCTTGGGATTCGATATTATCTTAGCATCTGTTAAATACAAGTCTTTCAAGTACCTTCGAAAAACACGGTAAGAGAGATACAAGATGATAATTCGAAAATTCTTTAGCACTTGATTTCTTGTATATTGGCACTACTTTTGCTATTATCAAATGATCAGGTACGATACCTGTTGTCAATGATAGATTAAATATATCAGTTAATGGCTTAACAATGTTTCTACTAACACTCTTAATTACCAAGTTTCCGATGTTATCATATCCAGCACTCTTGTTTATACTAAAATGGGTTTCATGTACATGCATCCAGGATTCAATTCTTGAAGATAGCCATGTTATTCTTTACCAGTATTATGAATTTTAGCGGCTAGTTCACCTCTACAAAAAAGTCATTGAAATTATTACCAATATCTTGATTATTGAAAATTGCGTTGCCCATACACCTAAGTGTTCTCCATGTCAACACACTGTAATGCAGATTTAAACTTTCGTGCCAAACACAAGAAAATATTTACATCGTAGTTTTTATATGACACAATATCCTACGCGAGGACCGGTGACTAATAACAGCCTGGTAGACTCCTGAAGTTTTTACCTTTGCCCTAATAACAGACTGGTATAATTTTGAAGTTTGCTTTGCATTGGCCCCGTCCTTATTGAGTGGTTGCTGTAAAACTTTTATATTGATTTCTTCTTTCACCAAAAATCCACATTCTGATTTATACCAGCAAAGACCAATTTTTATGAACATGAATGAACACACTGTTTTCTACGAAGCCCCGGAAGGGACATGCAATATATTTTTTTACAATTTGTTCCCACAAGTCTTTATTTTGTTCCCTCAACTTAGTAGTTTGTTTTCACAAGATTTTAATTTGTTCCCTCAACTAACTAGTTTGTTTTCAAAAGATATTAATTTGTTCTCTCAACTTAGTAATTTGTTTTCCCAAGATGTTATTTTGTTCCCTCAACTAAGTAGTTTGTTCTCACAAGATTTTAATTTGTTCCCTCAACTAAGTAGTTTGTTCTCACAAGATTTTAATTTGTTCCCTCAACTTAGTAGTTTATTTTCACAAGATTTTAATTTATTCCCTCAACTTACTAGTTCGTTTTCACAAGATTTTAATTCGTTCCCTCAACTTACTAGTTTGTTTTCACAAGATTTTAATTTGTTCCCTCAACTTAGTAGTTTGTTTTCATAAGGTTTTAATTTGTTCCCTAAACTTACTAGTTTGTTTACAAGAGATTTTAATTTGTTCCCTCAACTTACTAGTTTGTTTTCACAAGATTTTAATTTGTTCCCTCAACATAGTAGTTTGTTTTTACAAGATTTTAATTTGTTCCCTCAACTTATTAGTTTGTTTTCACAAGATTTTAATTTGTTCCCTCAACTTAATAGTTTGTTTTTCACAGGATTTTAATTTGTTCCCTCAACTTAGTAATTTGTTTTCCCAAGCTGTTATTTTGTTCCCTTAACTTACTAGTTTGTTTTCACGAGATTTTAATTTGTTCCCACAACTTAGTAGTTTGTTTTCACAAGATTTTATTTTGTTCCCTCAACTTAGTAGTTTGTTTTCACAAGATTTTAATGTGTTCCCTCAACTCAGTAGTTTGTTTTTACAAGATTTTAATTTGTTCCCTCAACTTACTAGTTTGTTTTCGCAATATTTTATTCTGTTCCCTCCTCTTACTAGTTTGTTTTCACAAGATTTTTATTTGTTCCCTCAACTTACTAGTTTGTTTTCACAAGATTTTATAGTAGAAAACAAACTAGTAAGTTAATGGGACAAATTAAAATCTTGTGAAAACAAACTAGTAAGTTGAGGGAATAAAATAAAATCTTGGGAAAACAAGTTACTAAGTTGAGGGAACAAATTAAAATCTTGTGAAAACAAACTAGTAAGTTGAGGGATCAAAATGAAATCCTGTGAAAACAAATTACTAAGTTGAGGGAACAAGTTAAAATCTTGTGAAAACAAATTACTAAGTTGAGGGAACAATTAAAATCTTGTGAAAACAAACTAGTAAGTTGAGGGAACAAAATAAAATCCTGTGAAAACAAATCACTAAGTTGAGGGAACAAATTAAAATCTTGTGAAAACAAACTACAAAGTTGAGGGAACAAATGAAAATCTTGTGAAGACAAACTAGTAAGTTGAGGGAACAAAATAAAATCTTGTGAAAACAAACAAGTAAGTTGAGGGAACAAATTAAAATCTTGTGAAAATAAACTACTATGTTGAGGGAACAAATTAAAATCTTGTGAAAACAAACTAGTAAGTTGAGGGAACAAATTAAAATCTCGTGAAAACAAACTAGTAAATTGAGGAAAAAAAATAAAATCGTGTGAAAACAAACTTGTAAGTTGAGGGAACAAATTAAAATCTTGTGAAAACAAATTACTTAGTTGAGGGAACAAAATAAAATATTGGGAAAACAAATTACTAAGTTGAGGGAACAAAATAAAATATTGGAAAACAAATTACTAAGTTGAGGGAACAAATTAAAATCTTCTGAAAACAAACTAGTAAGTTGAGGGAACAAATTAAAATCTTGTGAAATCAAACTAGTAAGTTGAGGGAACAAATTAAAATCTTGTGAAAACAAACTAGTAAGTTGAGGGAACAAAATGAAATCCTGTGAAAACAAACTACTAAATTGAGGGAACAAAATAAAATCTTGGGAAAACAAATAACTAAGTTGAGAGAACAAACTAAAATCTTGTGAAAACAAACTAGTAAGTTGAGGGAACAAATTAAAATCTTGGGAAAACAAATTACTAAGTTGAGGGAACAAATTAACATCTTGGGGGAACAAACTACTAATTTGAGGGAACAAATAAAAATCTTGGGGAAGCAAACTGCTAAGTTGAGGGAACAAATTAAAATATTGAGGAAACAAACTTCTAAGTTGAGGGAACAAAATAAAGACTTGTGGGAACACATTTTAAAAAATATATTGCATGTCCCTTCCGGGGCTTCGTAGTTTTCATTTCAACACTAACTACTATATTTTAGTTGGGAGCACTTTTTGTATGCAATAAGAATTCCCACAGATGAAATAGGTGGTACAGTTTTTGCTTTTAAATTCTAAACCCTATTGTATATGACATCTTAAAAGGTTTTTAAGATCGCCATGGTCCATTACACGTTCACCACAACACTATTTTTTTCCTAAATTGAGGGGAGTTGAAGGATCATTTTATGTTTTGCTTCCTAGCATTCTCTTGGCGCAGTCAAGCATGACTAAGACATTTATCACTTGCTTATCACTCTATTACAGATAAATTGTGAAGTGACCTTGACACAGGAGTTTTCCTCAAAATCACGTTTTTTGACCCATTTGTTTTTGCCCTTACCAGTACATGAGAAAATTGATCACATTCGGAGCTCCGATTCACTTTTAATTTAATTAGATTACCTATCAAATCTGACCTAAGGAAACATAAATTCTTTTGTTCCCTGTTCAAATTGACAGTTCTCTACCAAAACATGCACCACCGATATTAGGAAGAGTACTGTAAACATATTTCGAAATTTAGTAATCTGGCTTTCATTAAGCAATATGTCAATTCAGATTAGCAAAACATGTACATCTTAACATCTGTGTTTCCATATAATATGTAACTTAAGGAATATCATTTTCATCTAATGCAGTATCAACATGCAATCGCCACTCACTGAAAGATTTTTATGGAAATAATTGAAAATCATTATGTGTAGACATTTTTTTCATGAAATCGGACCTAAAAAAATGCAGTGTGAATATCAAATACTTCT
Organism: Ophiothrix spiculata; assembly: GCA_000969725.1. Lineage (NCBI taxonomy): Eukaryota > Metazoa > Echinodermata > Ophiuroidea > Amphilepidida > Ophiotrichidae > Ophiothrix > Ophiothrix spiculata. The sequence continues at coordinate 6,142 of JXSR01S026100.1, forward strand.
TACCATTAAAGGCGAATTAGACAAGTTCAATATCATCCCAAACTCTTTTCCTGATTTACTTGATGTTTTGCTATAAAAATGACAGTATGCAAAGTACTATTAACATACCTGTTATGCCAAAGCATATATTAACAGACCTTCTTTCATTATTTAAAATCGTTGGAAACAACGAAAAATGTTAAATGTTAAGTTAACATTGACTTAATACCAGACTATTATTGTAAAATTGATATATTTGAATACAATTATCTGTATTCTATGATCTGAAATGACAGCTTTGCAACCAAAAATGTTTTCTTTCTTGAAATACAGCATCAATGCTTGGTTTTAAAGGATAAACTGTTCCTGAAATCCACTTGGTAAATGAAATTCTAGGTGTAGGCATTTCATCGAGGTTTTGTGAGTTTTGAAACTGAATAAACAGCATATGAGTTGCCGTCAAATTCACAAGCGCTACGACAAATAGCAACACCTCTTTTGACCATTTGGGCTTCCAAACAAGCTTAAAATACATTTTATTTTTGAAAAGTTTCTGAATATTTATTTTTTTAAAACTTAAAACACCCATTCAGATGTTGGGTCCTTTTTTTTTTTGAGCGTTTTGATCATTTTTTTTTTGAATTTCATGCCAAATTATGTCAAAAATGACCAAAAACTGAAAAAAGGGAGTTTTTAACCTTTTCAAACAAAGGTGTTAGGCGTACTGTGTTCGGCAAAATTTGCAGTGTATGTGATAAAGATTGTTCGTGTTTTCCGCGCGAAGTCCAAGATAGACCCATATGCAACGTATTTATGACCGTATAATAAAACCGCGTGATTGTCGTATCGGTGTTTCACATAGGGGTCTATCTTAGATAGACCCATTTGTGATGCAGTTTCACATACCGTTTTATCTAAGATAAAACCGTATGTGATGTAGTTTTTCTTTAATCGCATAGTGAATTGCGTGAGATAGTTCGAGATAGCACCGTATGTGAAAACATTAATTTGAATGTCTTGCACATTAATCAAATTTGTTAATTAATATTTCATTAATTAGGTAGAAACCACATCTGAAATTTGTAATCATGAAGAGTTCAAAGTAAAAGTATTATTTCTCAATTTTCTCAAAAATGTCAAAAATACGAGATAGAACAGTATGTGATGTAGCCGACGATTTAAAAAAAATATTCTGGGCATGTTTGTTGACATTTTATATTTTGTGTCATGTATAAATGAATATTTTGAATGATATAATTGAAAATTGAATTTTTCATATCAAGCCAATTCAGTTTTAATGTGTCATTAAAAACTCAACTTTCTTCCTATTCAATTTAGTTGATAAATTATTTACATAAGCATAAAATATTTCTATTTCTTTGATACCTAGATATTTTTATGTAATTTGAATATAAAATTGTTGATGAGAAATTTTGTTGAGACACAAAATTGAAAATATTGACAATTTTGTAGTGAAATTTGTGTTGTTGAGCAAAAATGGCTGAAACTGAAGTTGTTTGGTATCCTTCTTATTTACCTAAATCTTTCTCAGGAAGATATGATAAAGATTTTGAACAGTGGTGTAAGAATTGGTTATTGCTACATATAAACAGGGTCAAGCTCTTGGAAGTTGTTTATCTGATGAAGCATTTGATTATTGGGATCAGTTACCATCTGCAATCAAGGACAATTTTCTTGAGGCAAAGAGAGCTTTGGAAAAAGTGTTTGGAAAGTGTCTGAGAGTGACCCATAGAAACCTATAGGATATGTATTTTTGTTAACAACATATTCAAGTAATTCAACACAATTTTGACCATATCATTGCAACGAACCAGTTTATGGGCGTGAAAATTTACAGGGGTTATGAGAAATATATATGCGCTTTCATATGGTATCAAAATCTCTGATTTGACTTTGTGAGTGAAAGTGATCGGAACAAACTTTTATTATTCCATTTCGAAGTTGTGTTTTCGAAATTGTCATTCACATTTTTTGCACAATTTGTAATTGCAAATGCTTGTGTTAATGAATATCTCAGGCCTACGATGTATTGTTGATGAGAAATTTTGTTGAGACACAATATTGTAAAAAATGACGATTTTGTAGTGAAATTTGTGTTGTTGAGCAAAAATGGCTGAAACTGAAGTTGTTTGGTATCCTTCTTATTTACCTTAATCTTTTTCAGGAAGGGATGATAAAGATTTTGAACAGTGGTGACAGAAATTAGAATTGGTTATTACAACATATAAACAGGGCGCACCAACTCTGAGTCAAGCTTTGGGAAGTTGTTTATCTGATGAAGCATTTGATTATTGGGATCAGTTACCATCTGCAATTAAGGACAATTTTCTTGAGGCAAAGAAAGCTTTGGAAAAAGTGTTTGGAAAGGCATCTCAAAATAGAAAAGTTAGGGATTTTCATTCTCTAAACCAAGAAAATCAGATGAATCACTTGGAATTTATTAGGCAGCATTATCAAAATTTGTCAATAATGCATTCACAGGACCACATGATTATGGTGATATGTTCAAGAAAAATGAAATAAAACGTAGATTCATTGAAGATCTATCTCCAAAATTAAGATCGAAATGTTTAGAACATGGACATGAAACACTTGAACAAACATTGGAAATTGCCTAGAGATTGGAATTTGCAGAGATGGTCACAAAATCTCAAAGTCTTTCTTCGAATTCAAATTCAATTTAGCATTGGTAGTGTGAAACAACATGAACTAGATGAAAATACAGATGTGTCGCAATTAAAGCAAAGTTGATAATTTATAAATGCAATACAAATATCCAAATGATGATAGAGGTAAAGAAACAGAAATCGATATAATTCTCATGAAAGATATTCCTCAAGGTATAAATCTCCTAGGCGATATTTTCCATATTTATATTATTCAAATTTCATGATAGAGGTAGAATGAAACAAAGGGATGGTATCAAATATAGAAGATAATCAAAGTCTATATCACCAAATTATTATCGTAGAAGTCATTCAAGAGATGGTTACAAATTCGATTCTCCTGAATATAGATATTGTGATAGTTGTGCACATAAAATATCAAGAGGAAGAAGAGCTGTTTCACCTGAAGTGGCCGGTAAGAGATTCTGATTATCATTTGGATGTAGGTCATAAAAATGATAATTTAAACATGCAAGGGTCAGAGATGACGAGCAATCGAAGACTCAGGAAATCAAATTTGAGGAAGTGAACAACTCAAATTCTAGCTCCAATACAACTGATTTGAATTCACATGTTGTTCTTTATATTCAAATAAGAGTAGGCGATCGAGTTCGTTTGTTGATACAGGTGCTGTATCTGTTTCGGTTATCAATGAAAAGGTATACTAAGATCTATTTCCACATGGAAAAAGGAATCTTCTTCCAATTCAAAAACCGATATATGGTGTGACGGGTAGTCAAATTGAAGTACTGGGATGTGTAGATATACCAATCACTATTCGTGATCAAAGTATTATTCATCATTTTGTCGTAGCCAGAAATGTAAGACAATCTATTATATTAGGTTGGAATTTTTTGATTGCAAATTATATTGATTTACACATATCTGAAGCATATATCAATGTTCATGGTAAAAAGGTATCCTTTATCTTTATGTCAAGAAATGATTTAATTCCAATTTCATGTTCAGCAATTATACATGAAGATGTTGTCATACCAGGCAATACTAAAATGATTGTACCCATGAGAATTGTACAGACAGAAAACCATGATATAAACATTAATCAGAGTATTCAGGAATATTTGAACTATGTGAAAGAGAAGATGAAGATTTGAATATGATAGCATGTAGTTTACTGCCACTATATCTCATGATAGTATTATACCAGTTGTAGTTATGAATCTTCAAGATGAAAGTGTTACATTGTATGAAAATACTGTAATGGGTGATTATTACTCAGTAGATAATAATATGGGTGAAGTATATGAAATTTTCGAGGCAAATGATTCTGAAATAATTTCTGATTCACAAACAAAATGTCCATAGAAAGGTAAGCCATATAATCCACTTGATTTGCCAAAATCTGATTTAGCTGAAGATAAAAAAAACAGGAAGTTACAGAATTGTTTGAAGAATACAATAATGTAGTATGTCAGCCAGCATACCAGAGAATTTGGTAAAACACAAGTCTGGAGTCATAAAGTTGATTTGTCAGCACATCAGGTTCCAAAACAACGTAAATATAGAGTTGCACCAAAACTTAGAGGAATTTTAAATCAAAAGGTAGAGGAATTATTAGAAGATAACATGATTGAATTTTCCAGCTCTAGTTTTGCAACTCCTGCATTGTTAGTCAGAAAGAAATCTCCTGATAACTTAGTACAATATCGTTTGGTGATAGATTTTCGCGAATTAAATAAAATCACACTCAAAAATTCACACATCTTACCTCGTATTGATGATTCCATAGATGCATTAAGGGGTAATATGTATTTCAGTACTTTGGATTTAGCCAGTGGATTTTGCCAGATGGAAGTTGAACCAAAACATAGGCACAAAACTGCATTTTCAATTGGAAATGGTCTTTATCAATAAAAGTTATGCCCATGGGTATGAAAAATTCTAGTGCAATTTTTTCTAGATTGATGGAATTAGTCTTTAGGGGTATGCACTGGATAAAGGTGTGTTTTTTCATTGATGATGTAATCATTTTGAAGAGAAATATTGAAGAGAAAATGCAAAATATAAGAGAGGCATTTGATAGATTGAGAGGGGCTAATTTGAAGATTAGGCCGGACAAACTTCAAATATTTTGTAAACAAGTAACATTCTTAGGTCACAAGGTGTCAAAAGAGGTCATAGTACCTGATGAATCAAACATTGAGAGAGTAAAGAACTGGGGTAGACCAACTAATGCAACTTCTGTTAAAGGTTTTTTTTGGTCTCACTGGTTTTTATCGTAGATTCATTCCTCAATATGCAAAAATTGAGCGTCGATTGGTAGAAATGTCAAGTAAAAGGAAAGTTCCTTTTGTTTGGACTGATGAGTGTGAACAAGCATTTTGACATTGCGTAATGCATTAATGACTCCTCCAATTCTGAAATATCCAGATTATGATCGTCCATGTCTGTTATATACTGATCTATTTGGATACGTGTATGGGCCTTTTTAAATTTGTGTCTCAAATTCATGAATATTCATGACCATCGTCGAAACGACCATCTGTACCGATGTTCTATGCATAACAAAAAATAAACTAAGCCGCTTTTCTTGTACCTGAGTGTTGGTTGCCCGGCCCTTGTAAAATTGCTGATGTAACAACTTGACACATAATATAATTGTCTATCTGACACATATTTTTGCCTATCTAACTTTATAAAATTGTCAAAGTGATGTTTGGTGGCTACGTAATACCTATTATTACATGTCAACATAGCCATGATAGTTGCTTTGTGTCATAAAGTTTTTACCCAAGAAATGATCAATGAAATCAATAAACTAACGAAACAAGATTGTTTTTCTTGATTTTCTCAAAACTAAAAAAATATCAGTTCGGCAATAATAGGGTGATGTAGTGATCTAGAGAATTTAAAATCGTTTTAATTTTCCGAAATGCTATTTACCGAGTTATTTAGCTTTTTTTAATTACGGAAATAAGTACAACGCAGGTCAAGGTCATAACTTTTATTTTTGGCCCATTAAGCACACCACAGATAAACAGAAACCTGTCCATTACATAAATACAATACGCATTCAGGTGTGTGTTTTTTTCATATCATTAATAAATAAAGAACTGTAACTTCTCTAAAGACGGTGAAAACGGTTATTAAAGACGACCGATCCTAAGTCTTCTACAGAATTAATATTGTAAATATATATTAATTCTGCCAGAATTGTGATAAAATTATGACT
>JXSR01S026102.1:7159-17221 GCA_000969725.1 Ophiothrix spiculata
ATCATGAACTTGTACATAAAAATGTTTATCTAAATGTGTAAGGGGCAATTCATGATCCACTTTTCATCTTCAAGGTCACCTCTATCAAATTTGAGTTTTTTAGTTTATAAGAACCCTCAACTGGTATATGTTACGACCCCCTAACCATTCATATGTGCTTGCATCTTTGAGAAAAGTGCGAAAATGTGTCATTTTCTAATTATTGTCGGGGCCCGACAATAATTACAACACATTAGCCTATGGGGATTTTCAATATGCTGAAAAGCTTGTAATTTGGAAACGAATGGTCAAAATCAAGTGACATTTTCAGTATATATTTATGATGAACTCTTCTTTTTATTTAGCTAGAAAAGAGGCAATATGTTTTTCTCACATCAGAAAAGTAATAAGTGTTTGGGTGTTACGGTTAAACGACCACGGGAGGAAATAAACAGTGTCTCTCTGGTCAAAAGATACCCAAAGAGTTTAAAACTGATTTAGAGCTAGTACTGTTCTCTGATCTCCCCTCCCGATGACCTATACGGCCTCTTTGCATGCAGTGAAATCAGAGATAAAACTGACTAAAAATGATTTTGAAAACAAATGGAAAACAAGACAAATCTACAGCAGGTAGAAAACTGGCAGCCGACACTCAGGGTTGATACCCTATGAGGTTTACAATTTATCTCAAGATAAAATAATCAGATAATTAATTTATAAACAAGCAGATGCCAAATGTTCTTTATAAATCCCTCCCCAAAAAATAATATAACAAAGTATGGCTATGTCACCCCCCCCCCCCTCCCCCCCTCTTAATATGATGGCCCCATCTTTTTGGATAACCTCTTTTTTCCCATTAAAATGAGTACAAAGGGATATACAAACAAGTACCTAGATGCCAAGGGCCCATTTTGTTTACATTTTTATGCATGCAGCAGAAACAAAAATATTAACCCAAACTAACAATGTTCTTATTTCATATACTATCTTTTTCAAAACCATTCAACGTGTGACAGAAATATGCGCTGAAAATGAAACAGAGAATTTGCAAACTCACAAATTACAACAGGATTACACACCATTTTCCGCGTTGAATTGTAGCTCCATTTTGCAGCATGCAGGCAGCCTAAATAATTCACAAAGGTGAAAGAATGCATTTGAAAAATTCATGATTTAAGGTTCAGTTTTGTCTACCTCTAAGCATATCTCCAAAGATGGAGTGTTTGAGTAAGGTTTTAGCTCGTTCCGTAGGGAAATCAGAAAATTTGACTGTTGAAACAGGGTTTGTTTGCACAACGAGGCGTCTACATCAATGTACGACGTATCATATTCACATGAAAGCTGAATGAAGAAAACAATTCAAATTCGTTTTACATTTTTACTGATGATGTAACAAACGATATATTTCTAAAGAGCACAAATTTATATTTCTGCGCTATTTTGAATCTGATGGAAGCAATTCATTTCAAGTCACAAAGGCAAAATGTGGTGTTTTGATGGGTCTGTTTTTCAAAATTTTCTAAAATTTGCGCCAAAATGGCACAAATTTTGTATAACTTTCGACTCAAAATTTGGGGCATTTGGTATATGGATGGGTCCCTTTTTCTTGAAAATTGGTATATGCATGGGTGGTACTTCAAATTTCCCAGCGGCACCACCCCTACCAAAACCAAACTTGAGTCCCCCCCCCCCCCGGGGAAATTATGCATGATAAAATACCTTCTGACATTTTGAAAATCACCTTCTTCAGAAGTGATGAGGTCCATTGAGAACGTGCTGTGATTACACTTTATTTTTTCAAAATCAACCTGGTGGGTTTAAAGTGAACACTAAGAAATGTAAGTCACTCTAAATTATTTTTTGATATCATCTTGATATGGAATTTGTTTCAAAACAGCTACAAGTATTGAAACTGCTGAGTTATATGACAAATTCCGTTTTATCACTGTATATTTCAAACTTAAAACAGGGTTCCTGCACCTTCCGTACAATTAAATTCCATGACTTTTCCATGACCAAATTATGAAAACTCCATTACCTTTTTCAGACGACAGGGTTGTGAATCATGGGTTATGCTACCTATCCCGTGCCATAATTTTTTAACAAAACAGCTACTGTCATTCTGATTATTTATTTTTCTTCTCCCAAAAATAAAATTCCATGGCCTTTCCATGACTTTTGGCCATTTTCATCAAATTTCAAGACTTTTCCAGGCCTGAAACTTGAAAATTAAATTCCATAACCTTTCCAGGTTTTCCATGACCCACAGGAACCCTGTTAGAAAATTTTCCCCGGGAATCACATTGCCCATCTGTAGACAACATATATTTAATTTATATTTTACTTGTAAACTTATTATCTGGAGGGAGGGGCACTCAAATTTTAAAATAAAAGGTATGTCCGGCACAAAGCGCTGGACTGGGATCTACTGAACTGGTTTTTAGCAAAAAATGGGCCTTTGAAACTGATTTTTGAGGGTCCAGTGAACTGAAAGTTTTACCAAAATAGCCATCTGATCTAAAAAAATTTTAGTTGGAGCTAAATTGTTGTATTTTCCTTCAAAATGGGGGTCTAAAGAGCTGAATCATACTAAAAATGGGGTATGATGAACGGCCTGGAGGCCTGAAAAAAGAGGGTCTGGACTGCTGGACATAGGTACCCTGCTCATACATGTGAGTGAGCCCCCCCCCCCCTCCCCCGGCTTAATACGCTAGGATCTGAAAATCTGGTTTGTTTTATAAGGTGTTTGTACCCTAAATTGTCCAAATTAGCCTGATTTTTCAAGATTTTGCCACATTTACAAGGGGTAAGGCTGGCTGGAGCCCCCTCCCCCTCTGCACACCCCTGCTCTGTCATTGTAAGATTTACTATAGAGGTCCCTAATACAAATGCTGAAAGGCAACCTTTGACAATCTGTTGAGCATGGTCAAATTTCATATCAAAACTGAGAAGAAAATACTTGTGCTTCCACTTCCCTCAGTTCGCCTGTAACCTGTACCATGAAATGAAGCAATATCATGCAACCACTCTTTGTCTGGCTGGTTACCTCCCCCCCCCCCCCCCCCCCCTGCCTAAGATTTTGGCATAAATTTGAAAGCGATGATGAAAATGTCAAAAAGTATCAGTCACATGCTGCAAATGATTCCAAATAGAGATTTAATTTACCTTGGAGCTAATCATGTAGTATCAGTTTAGCGACATATCAAATGTTGTGAATATCCATGTGAATCTTTGTGTTGCTGCTTTTTTTTTTTAAATATTTTGTAATTTTATTACACTAAAGTCACAATTCTTCAGACGATATAAATAACATCCCATCCAGAGTACAGGGCCAATTGAAAAAAAAACATAACACATCAATTAACATTTATTGACGTTATTGAACTTAATCATTGAGGAAAAAACACTTGACTATCGTCGGCTTTGTTGTGATTTTCCCCGACGAAATAGGTGTTCATTGTCGAGTCGGCATTGCACAAAACACAATCGGGCTTTTTATGATGTATTGAATTTATTGTTAGTCAGATTATACGCACTGGGAGATAATCCGCACTGATAATTTTTTGTCAATAAAACACAGATAATCCGCGGACTATAGGGCGGAAGTTATGGTACTCACATGATTTCCTATACAAACAATCCCACAGGAAGCAATGCACGATATCTTCTCTTCATTTGATGCATATTACCCACAGATTTTTTTCATTCATGTAGCACATTGTAAGAACGAGTTGAGAACCCCTGAACTAATCTTAAGTAAAGCCTGTAATCATTCAACATGGTCAGCATACCATTTGTATCTGAAATAGCCACACTTCATAAGCGAGAATTCATCCAAACTACCACACTTACAATATACAATATATCCCTTCGTCTTCAGTCATCACACCATCTCCTTCAATTTCAGTCAGAAGCAAAAACTACTCAAAGCTTGTAAGCAAAGTAGCTGATGCTGGCAACAAAATCAGATACCTGGGACTTCAATTGCTCCTTATATTACCGTTGCCATGGTAATCAGAAAGATTTTGATTCAAATGCATCAACTGCATAGGACAGATAAATATTAAATAATTTCATGTGTATGAGTTCAACATGTTATGGCTAGAGGATTCAAGTTGCAAATATGGCTGCGGTTAATGATCTATTATTATTTTAGAAAATCTTTTCAAAAGATGAAATTCTGAAAAAGTATTGTAAACATCAATATTGTTGGTTATTATGTGACCTCTTTAAAATATGTTTTATAGCAAATATTATTCAAAATGTGCATTAAGAATGTAAAAAGAAAAAAATTGTTAAAACAAAGTAAAAAAAAAACAAGGCGGCAGTAAGTGGAGGGTTGTGAGTCAGGATGGTTTCAGGTTTTATTAGATTCAAGAAAAGCTAAATTATCAATTCAGAAACTGGTACTACAAAACAAACAGACAATACTCTGCAGATGTCCCGAATGATGTACACTGTACATCAAGATATAATAATAATAATATTGGACATTTATTTACGCGCCTGAAGACCCTCATGGCACTGGCCATTATTATTACACCATTATTAGGAAATCATCACACCCATTTCGCTAAAACTATATTTTGACTACAGCCAAGGCCTATTAGGCACTAAACCTCTGAGCACTTAAATTGTAATATTCCCCATTAGATTACAATTCATTTTTACTTTTAAGGGAAAGCGGGTTAGCGTAGCGGTAAATTCCTCGCTTTGCACCAATGAGTTTTGGGTGTCTTGGGTTCGATTCCTGGCCCCGGCGCTGTATGTGCATTTGGTTTACAGTCCATACTCGCTTCCGTAGGTTTTTCTCCGGGTACTACGGTCTTCCTCCTGCATCTAAAACTGTCATTAGATTTGTCCATCTGAGTCTGCCCCCACCCAGGTTATGGGAAGCTGCACAAAGGGTGAATATTACAGCCGAAGTACCGATAGAATGTGCTCTACGGAAGCACTTCTAAGTGAAGTTAATCTAAATGTTAAAGGGGCAATTCATGATCCACTTTTCATCTTCAAGGTCACCTCTATCAAATTTTGACTTTTTTAGTTTATAAGAATCCACAACTGGTATATGTTACGACCCCCTAACCATTCTTTCATATGTGCTTGCATCTTTGAGAAAAGTGCGAAAATGTGTCATTTTCTAATTATTGTCGGGGCCATTACAACACATTAGCCTATGGGGATTTTCAAAATGCAGAAAAGCTTGTAAACTTTGAAACGAATGGTCGAAATCAAGTGACATTTTCAGTATATATTTATGTTGTCCTCTTCTTTTTATTTAGCTAGAGAAGAGACAATGTTTTTCTCACATCAGAAAAGTTTTAAGCGTTTGGGTGTTAGGGTTAAACGACCACGGGAGGAAATAAACAGTGTCTCTCTGGTCAAAAGATACCCAAAGAGTTTAAAACTGATTTAGAGCTAGTACTGTTCTCTAATCTCCCCTCCCAATGACCTATACGGCCTCTTTGCATGCAATGAAATCAGAGATAAAACTGACTAAAAATGATTTTGAAAACAAATGGAAAACAAGACAAATCTACAGCAGGTAGAAAACTGGCAGCCGACACTCAGGGTTGATACCCTATGAGGTTTACAATTTATCTCAAGATAAAATAATCAGATAATTAATTTATAAACAAGCAGATGCCAAATGTTCTTTATAAATCCCTCCCCAAAAAATAATATAACAAAGTATGGCTATGTCACCCCCCCCCCCCTCCCCCCTCTTAATATGATGGCCCCATCTTTTTGGATAACCTCTTTTTCCCCATTAAAATGAGTACAAATGGATATACAAACAAGTACCTAGATGCCAAGGGCCCATTTTGTTTACATTTTTATGCATGCAGCAGAAACAAAAATATTAACCCCAACTAACAATGTTACTATCTTTTTCAAAAACATTCAACGGGTGATAGAAATATGCGCTGAAAATGAAACAGAGAATTTGCAAACTCACAAATTACAACAGGATTACACACCATTTTCCATGCTGAATAGTAGCTCCATTTTGCAGCAGGCAGCCTAAATAATTCACAAAGGTGAAAGAATGCATTTGAAAAATTCATGATTTTAAGGTTCAGTTTTGTCTACCTCTAAGCATATCTCCGAAGATGGAGTGTTTGAGTAAGGTTTGAGCTCGTTCCGTAGGGAAATCAGAAAATTTGACTGTTGAAACAGGGTTTGTTTGCACAACGAGGCGTCTACATCAATGTACGACGTATCATATTCACATGAAAGCTGAATGAAGAAAACAATTCAAATTCGTTTTACATTTTTACTGATGATGTAACAAACGATATATTTCTAAAGAGCACAAATTTATATTTCTGCGCTATTTTGAATCTGATGGAAGCAATTCATTTCAAGTCACAAAGGCAAAATGTGGTGTTTTGATGGGTCTGTTTTTCAAAATTTTCTAAAATTTGCGCCAAAATGGCACAAATTTTGTATAACTTTCGACTCAAAATTTGGGGCATTTGGTATATGGATGGGTCCCTTTTTCTTGAAAATTGGTATATGCATGGGTGGTACTTCAAATTTCCCAGCGGCACCACCCCTACCAAAACCAAACTTGAGTCCCCCCCCCCCCCGGGGAAATTATGCATGATAAAATACCTTCTGACATTTTGAAAATCACCTTCTTCAGAAGTGATGAGGTCCATTGAGAACGTGCTGTGATTACACTTTATTTTTTCAAAATCAACCTGGTGGGTTTAAAGTGAACACTAAGAAATGTAAGTCACTCTAAATTATTTTTTGATATCATCTTGGTATGAAACAGCCACAAGTATTGAAAATGCTGAGTTATATGACAAAAATCCATTTTATCGCTGTATGAAATGTTCCATTAATATTTCAAACTTAAAACAGGGTTCCTGCACCTTCCGTACAATTAAAATTCCATGACTTTTCCATGACTTCTCATGACCAAATTATGAAAAATCCATTACCTTTTTCAGACGACAGGGTTGTGAATCATGGGTTATTCTACCTATCCCGTGCCATAATTTTTTAACACAACACTACTGTCATTCTGATTATTTATTTTTCTTCTCCCAAAAATAAAATTCCATGGCCTTTCCATGACTTTTGGCCATTTTCATCAAATTTCAAGACTTTTCCAGGCCTGAAACTTGAAAATTAAATTCCATAACCTTTCCAGGTTTTCCATGACCCACAGGAACCCTGTTAGAAAATTTTCCCCGGGAATCACATTGCCCATCTGTAGACAACATATATTTAATTTATATTTTACTTGTAAACTTATTATCTGGAGGGAGGGGCACTCAAATTTTAAAATAAAAGGTATGTCCGGCACAAAGCGCTGGACTGGGATCTACTGAACTGGTTTTTAGCAAAAAATGGGCCTTTGAAACTGATTTTTGAGGGTCCAGTGAACTGAAAGTTTTACCAAAATAGCCATCTGATCTAAAAAAATTTTAGTTGGAGCTAAATTGTTGTATTTTCCTTCAAAATGGGGGTCTAAAGAGCTGAATCATACTAAAAATGGGGTATGATGAACGGCCTGGAGGCCTGAAAAAAGAGGGTCTGGACTGCTGGACATAGGTACCCTGCTCATACATGTGAGTGAGCCCCCCCCCCCCTCCCCCGGCTTAATACGCTAGGATCTGAAAATCTGGTTTGTTTTATAAGGTGTTTGTACCCTAAATTGTCCAAATTAGCCTGATTTTTCAAGATTTTGCCACATTTACAAGGGGTAAGGCTGGCTGGAGCCCCCTCCCCCTCTGCACACCCCTGCTCTGTCATTGTAAGATTTACTATAGAGGTCCCTAATACAAATGCTGAAAGGCAACCTTTGACAATCTGTTGAGCATGGTCAAATTTCATATCAAAACTGAGAAGAAAATACTTGTGCTTCCACTTCCCTCAGTTCGCCTGTAACCTGTACCATGAAATGAAGCAATATCATGCAACCACTCTTTGTCTGGCTGGTTACCTCCCCCCCCCCCCCCACCCCCTGCCTAAGATTTTGGCATAAATTTGAAAGCGATGATGAAAATGTCAAAAAGTATCAGTCACATGCTGCAAATGATTCCAAATAGAGATTTAATTTACCTTGGAGCTAATCATGTAGTATCAGTTTAGCGACATATTAAATGTTGTGAATATCCATGTGAATCTTTGTGTTTCTGCTTTTTTTTTTTTAAATTTGTAATTTTATTACACTAAAGTCACAATTCTTCAGACGATGTAAATAAACATCCAGAGTACAGGGCCAATTGTTTACAAACGCGATCTTACTCTGCAAATGGTGGTCACGTGACTGATTTTGTCCGAGGAATTTTGGCAAAGATTTTAATGCATTTTGGAGGTAAAATTCCAAACACAAAATAAAAAATAAGATAAAAACAGATGAAAGAGATGTAACAAGAAGCAATGAGCATGTCGAGTGTTACACCCTCGTTACAAACAAAAACATTAAAATGCACAAAAAACACAAGTTATTTAGGTATTCAAAACGCTACAGAGTTGTTCATCGCGAATCAACAATGATGCATCCATGCGTCTGCGTATTTTTATTGTGCGAGGGTTGCTTTAGCCACCCGAGCGTGATAAAAATACACAGACGCATCTGATGCAGAACTCTGTAGCGTGTTTGAATACCTTTCAACAACGAAAATATTCATGAAAACGTATGAATTAAATTCTAAATGTTCTCAATTTTAATTAATAATAGGCCTACTCGTCTTCATAAAAATATTTTGGAGAAAATCTGAAGCAAAGAGCAAGTAATTTGTGAGTGTTTGTTGCTTTGACATTTTCAATTATTCCCTAGCACCAGGCTTTGCATGTGCTTAAAGTGCCCGGTTTGTGAATGTTTGTTGCTTTGACATTTTCAATTGTTCCCTAGCACCAGGCTTAAAGTGCCCAGCGCGCGATGAACAGTGCACCGACTTATGTGTTCTGCGTAAACGCACTCCCGTAAACCCTTTGCTGTGCATAACGCGTTAAGTTGAATATCAACTGTGGATTCATCACAATTCAATAACGGTACACTCCTGTATAAGGAGATACAGCAAGTTGTTGAATGTAAAATATATCGCTCTCATACTCCCTAACAGAAAATAATCTTGAAAGGAAAAGGATGTCAAAAAATCAGTGTGCATACAATAGATACAATATATGAATAAACATGATAGAGTAAAAGAAAATATTTATCTGAATTGGATAACAAAACTTTGTATTATTCTTAAAATGGCCTACTGACTTGCATCTTTGACATGATTCAGATGGTAAACAATTCCATACTTTAGGTCCAGTACTTGAAATAGTTTTAATCTGGTGTATGGATATTTCAAAGTCATTTTTGTTTTGTGTGATGTATTGATGGTCCTCACAATTTGTAATAAAGAAATTATCAAAGGACAAAGGTAACAATCCCTGTGTATTTAAACATAAATATATAAGTTTCCTTCACATACATTATGTCTAGACAATATAACCCTAACTCTAACACATTGAAAAACTGTCCGAATATGTCATACAAAAATTTCTGGATCCCCTGGTTCCCCAGGGGATTCGAACCCCTGACCCCCTGCATCCCGATCCAATGTCCACCTATGGCAAGCCACTGAGCGTGGCTTGCCTCGGCAGCAATTCCGTTCCTATTCATATCCACCGTCTATGACGTATTCGGACTTGGGCGAATTCCTAATTTCTGCCTTTAGTGCTTTGTAGTACGTAGTAGGGTAAAGGTTAATGTAGTAAATAAGGTCAAGGCATTCGTTGGACATTGATATACTATTTGAAATTATCCTCATTGGCCGTGTTTGAAGCAATAAGCCTTAATCATTTACAATCCCCATAACAAAAGACCATAATTGATGTAGGACAACACGAAAGTGCAATACAATTGGAACTTAGCTGTAGCTTCCTCACACAGTGGACAAGAGGCTCTGCAGTTATTCGCAACGACCGTAACCGCCAAGGGGGTGGTGTCTGCATGTACATCCGCAACGACTTAGCTTACAATCCTCGTACGGACCTTGAGAATGATGACGTTAGAGCTGTGTGGTGTGATTTGCTTCTTCCAAAGACCAAACCAATCCTAATTGG
>JXSR01S026102.1:48324-68707 GCA_000969725.1 Ophiothrix spiculata
CTCAAAAAACACCCAATCTGAGCAAAATTGGGTGCTTTCCCGACCCTATTTAAAAAAAAAAAAAAATTGAATAGGGTCGGTCGCTGAGGGCAACACAACATTTTTTTGGCCTAATAACGAGGGGTGTTTAAAACGTTCCTGGCCTGAGATAGGAAGTAAGCTATACAATTTTTATTGTAATTCAACTTGATTGATAAAATATGAAAATTTTCAAATATAAATCTGCTTTTGCTTTTAGGATACAAAAAATTATAACTTGACATTTAGAGGTTTCTAATAGTTGAATGTTTACCTTGAAAATTGAAATGACAAGTCTTTTCTGATGTTCAATCACTTTAAGACCTCTCTCCCAGGCACAACATCCAACAAACTCTACTGAGACAAATTTTCAACACTTGAGACAGGTTACATTTTCATGCAATATCACTAAAAGTATTGGGATGATGATTTCACACGTGGCAGGTAAGAGGTGCATGTTGGAGCTCTTGACCCCGGCGGGGCCATTCAACTATAATGTTGCAGGCATAGCATGACGAGTTTTTCAAAACACCCCCTAAAGGGTGTAGGGTTCTGAAGCCAAAATATACCCTTTTTCCCCTATTCACACCATAAATCGGGTATTTATTGATACTGTTTTCACACTAGGGTTTGAAAAAGTACCCTATTCCTTGAATTGATTCATCTTTCCATCCTCAAAAACCACCCTAATTCACCTTTTTCTTGGTCACGCTATACCTGCAACATTATACTTGAGTGCCTTCCCCCGGGTCTTGACCTCATGATAGTCTTTTATTCTCGATTAATGCAAATTTGTATTTTCTGCAATATAAAACCAGCATAAGATATTAACTTGAAACTGCCCATCTATTCATCAATCAAGTTGAATCACATAACATATAAATACATACTGCCTGGCTAATTTCCTTCTACCTCAAGCCACAACTTATTGAATACCCCTGCAGATACCTATTAGGCCAAGTAACAAAAATAACTAGTTGATTTTTTTTCCAAGATGGTTGCCATGTCTAAGATGGCCACCATAACATATTTGTAGATAATTTTATGGTATTTTTTAGGTTACTAAAGTGCAATGAGGATCCTGTCCACTTGTCAATACCAATTAAAAAGTGCTTTGTTGATTTTTTGTTTTGTTATGGGGATTTTTAAAAAATAAAAAATAACAAAAAAATTGGTGCGGCGTCCAAAATCAGAGAGGAAGGGGATGATCAACTGGTTATTTTTGTTACTTGGACTTATTGTTATGGGGGCAATATGGTCTAAATATGCAGTCACATGAAATACAATTTGCTCAGACATTTAGGTCCAAATGCACAAAACAGGATTAAGTTTAGAAAGTGAAATTTGAAAATTAATACATTTTGAGCAATAATATATGTTCTTGTCTAAAGAATGTAACTGAAACTTTTAACAATTTGAATCCTTTGTCTGATTTAGAATATTGCAATTATTTTTAGAATCACAAAATGGTTTACTATGGGACTAACTTCGAACTCAACCATTTTTGTTCTTTCAGAAAAAATATGTCAATTTCAAGAACAGACAAATGATCAAATTATAGAAATTTCAGCATAGACATTTAAGCAAAGACATAAATTATCACAGATTTAAAATATGTTATTTTCCAAAAATTTCACTTAGTCCGGGGCTAACATACTGCTGTTTTGTGAATACGGACCTCAATAACCAACAAAAAACACATTGCTACATCTTGGAGAGACATTCCCTAAACCAACTTCAACAAATACGCGTATAAGAACAATTCACCCAAGAAACATTTGAGGGGTGCTCTGGCAAAACGAGCGGAAAGTCAAGAATTTCAAAATTGAGTTTATGGTATACAAATATTGACTGCTTTGAGGGGCATGGTTTAAATTATTTTCCCGAGGTGATCTCAAAACCATGAATATGCCCGAAGCGAACATATTCATGGTTTTTGAGATCACCGAGGGGAAATAATTTTAACCATAACCCGAATAAAAAGCAGTCAATATTCGTTTTATATACCGAATATATAGATTTTTGTCCATTGGTTGGTTAAAAGAGCCATTTTAGCACTCCAAGCGCTCGATAATTCTCCTTTCAGTGCTGACCGCGTCGTATTCAGTGCGCCCAAGATAGCTAGCTCACGCACTGCAGCGAGTGTCTGACCATGAATGCTTACAGTCGCGCGCGTAAAGCTCGAGTCACACGACGCAAAATACATTGAGCGGGCATAGTGAATGCTATGCCCCGGGCATAGTAAATTTATAGGGCCTAGTAAAATCCATGCCCTCACTTTCAACCAATCAGAGGACAGGAATCTATATATGAGGTATATAATATATTTTAATTCTCCATAATCTCAGCTTTTGAATGATATATAATATGTCACACTTTCTTTATTTATCACAGATTAAGGCAGTCCACTGAAAATCTGGCAATAAAAATTTGCTGCAAATTAAAATTACCAATTACTATAGTATATGTATTATACAAATATTGACTGCTTTGAGGGGCATGGTATAAACTAATTTCCCAAGGTGATCTCAAAACCATGGATATGCCCGAAGCGAACATATTCATGGTTTTTGAGATCACCGAGGGGAAATAATTTTAACCATACCCGAACTAAAAGCAGTCAATATTCGTTTTATGTACCGAATATATATAGATTTTTGTCCTCTGGTTCATGATTAAAAGAACTATTTTTGCACTCAAAGCGCCCAAATGATAATTTACGATACTTGTTTCTCCTTCCAGTGCTGACAACGTCGTATTGTGTGCATAAGATAACTAGCTTACGCACTGCAGCGCGTGTTTGACCATGAATGCTTAAAGTCGGGCGCGTGAAGCTCGAGTCACACGACGCAAAATACATTGAGCAGGCCTAGTGAAAAATATGCCCTGGGCATAGTAAGTTTATATGGCCTAGTTAAATCCAGGCCCTTGCTTTTAACCAATCAGAGGACAGGAATCTATATGTAAGGTATTTAAAGCAAAATGTGATCAATTAACTGTGATTAATTGCATTTCCAGGCATGACTGACCTTCAAAACTCAAGGTATAGTTAAACACTAATGCATGGATGCATGTAATGTCAAAAAATGAAATTTGACCTTTTCACTATAGTGTATGATAGCAAAATATGATCAATTAAGCGTGATTAATTGCACTTCCAGGCATAATTGACCTTCAAAACTCAAGGTATAGTTAAACACTAATGCATGGATGCATGTAATGTCAAAAAATGAAATTTGACCTTTTCACTATATTTTTGTAAATCATTTAAATTCAATATATCTTCATTCACAACTTTCTACTTATTTTGCCAGAGCTCCCATTTGCTCTTGCACTGAGCAAATAAATGTGATCCGTCATGTCGAAAGGTACCTTAAGGGCTCCGAAATGACAATTGATTTGTTGGTCTCATCTGAAAGATTATATTTTAAGCTTTACAATGACACCTTACTTTTGGTTATTGGATGGTTCATTGCAAAGTTACATCCAAATTGGCATCGGGCTGATTCAGAAAACTATTTAAAAGTTTCTGTACTGGTAAAACTTGAAAAGAAAAAAGGATAAAGGATTTTTTTCTCGGTTTTTAAACCATTTGCCGTATACTTTGGATGTTGGAACCTGGTTAACATCATAGAATACACTTCCAAAGGTAATTTTTCTGACTATGCTCAGCTTCAATAGACCGTATCTTGTCATTTACTATGCCGACCTTCAGGTAACTTTCATTATGAAGGGTCACAAATATGAAGGAATATCCAGAGCAGATGTCACAGTTTTTGCAAACCATGTTTCTCAATGTCACCATTTTTTGACACATGGTATTTGTATTGAATATATCAACAGAAGAATTTGACAAAAGAATGAGGCAAGATAAGATGCAAATAACAAGTTACATGTTGTTGATTATCACCATATAGTCTTTAACCCTTTGAACCCTGGCCATTCCACGTGTACCTGTACCGGTGACTCAGGCCAACCCGAAAGTTAAAAAACACAATATAACCCCTAAACTTACTTTAATTTTGATTCCCTTGCTTTACAATGTCACTTTACAGTAGTCTGTATTGTTCCAATAACCAGCATTCACCAAAGATTACTATTTATGTCTGCCAATATATTTGACGTATACGTTGTAGTCTATGGGCGAAGCCACATTTGTTGAAAATTGTGATCAAATTTACAAAAATGTGTGGAATATTTCACCTCTGTCGAGTAACTCATAGCAAAATGACCCATTAATCATGGGTTCAAAGCTTCATGGACATCTTACGATATAAATAAAACCATTGAAAATTGTAACTACCAATGCATGTTTAAAGACACATCAAGTTTCTGACACGTGACCTAAAAGCTGGTAAACCGGCTCATCGGGTATACGGCACATGTACACGTGAGCCGGTAAATCGTCTCGTCGGGTTCAAAGGGTTAAGCCTTTGACGTACAAAGTAAGCAACCAATTAACACATATTATACAAATATTGACTGCTTTGAGGGGCATGTTTTAAATTATTTTCCCGAGGTGATCTCAAAACCATGAATATGCCCGTAGCGAAGCTGAGGGCATATTCATGGTTTTGAGATCACCGAGGGGAAATAATTTTAACCATAACCCGAATAAAAAGCAGTCAATATTCGTTTTATATACCGAATATATAGATTTTTGTCCATTGGTTGGTTAAAAGAGCCATTTTAGCACTCCAAGCGCTCGATAATTCTCCTTTCAGTGCTGACCGCGTCGTATTCAGTGCGCCCAAGATAGCTAGCTCACGCACTGCAGCGAGTGTCTGACCATGAATGCTTACAGTCGCGCGCGTAAAGCTCGAGTTACACGACGCAAAATACATTGAGCGGGCATAGTGAATGCTATGCCCCGGGCATAGTAAATTTATAGGGCCTAGTAAAATCCATGCCCTCACTTTCAACCAATCAGAGGACAGGAATCTATATATGAGGTATATAAAAACCAATATGACCATATGGCAAAATAAATTAGCCTCTATTTTTCCAATTATAACAATGTACCCAATCTTGATCTAAAATTTTGCTCAAGGGTAGTAAATCTGTTCAGCATCTTGGTGCTGAAGGAATTTGAGGTATGTCTTTAAAGCCTTAGTATATCTGATGAACATCCTTGGATTTTTAATAAAGATCTTACAGTTTTTCTGATCACAGGGTTTTTCGAGCATGACATATGTTTTGCTTTTCTGGTTTGCGTGAAAATTAACTTGTTACGCACGTGTGATTGATCAAATTCCAGTGCTTGTGAAACGCCGACGATTGTGTGCATTACGCAGGCAAACTTAATAAATACAAATACTGTTATCCTTGTGTTATGCTCTTTGGTGCCTCTCAGGCTCATGGACACCGTTTTCACTATCTGATACAAAATATATAAAGTGTCGCCCTTAAAACTTTCCTAAATATGGTATTATCGTACCACTTATATTGAAAGTGGTATTATACTTCCATCATGATATGAAACTCATCCAACCCTATTCCAATATGCAAAAATACATCAGGCTTTACGGTAGTAGGCCATCCATCATTCATTCAAAAAATCCCAGTAATCATGTGACAAAATTACCAAAAGCATGGATAAATATACCGTAAAATATTGATATTTACACTGTACAACAACTGGCATATTAGCACCACAAATGAAAGGACAAATTAATAACTCAGTCTTGGTCTGGAAGAATATTGGGGATCAAAGAATAAGAGGTAGTGGTTGGATTTGGTAGTCCTAACTATGCTAATAACATAGTATTAAAACACTAATATTTGATTAAATGAAAAGATTTAACCAGCTTTAAAATTAAAGCTATAGTTACAACTACATGTATTTTGTCTGTTCAAAGGGTTACAAAGTTGCGTACGGCCTACTGCCATTTTTAGAACAATTTTTTACAAACTTCTAATTGTCTTCGGAAACAGTTAAACACAACCGATGCTAAAAGTTCATGAAAAATGGTCAATTAATTGTCAGAACGCTGCTCATAGTTGTTCGTACAAAGTATGGTGACCATGATAGCTTCAGCTGTTATGCGTACTTGAAATTTTTGACATTGCACTGGTCATACGACCACGTGACAGGCAACTCTGAAACCAGCTTTACAACAAATCAAAGTTGTTTATATTAACCCATTATCAGTTAATATACAAATATTAACTGCTAATGAGATAGGCTCGTGAAATGGAACAATCAATCTTTCAATTCGGGAGGGTATATTTTTACCATCACACGAATATAAGCAATAAGCAATTATTATAATATTTGTTTTATATAACTCATCTATAGATTCTAGTCATTTGATAACACATAAACTATTGTTTATATACCTCATGCATAGATTCGTTGTTCATCGTTTGGCTAAAACTACATTACATGGCACACACATTATTATTCCAGAACTGTATGTTTTGGCTTGGATTTCCTTGATATTTTCAACGTTTTAAAAACATTCTAACTCAAAAAATATTTAACCGATTTCAAATCTGTAAACTTTAGAATAAACTTTATCACTGTCTCCATCTTTCCACCATATTTCAACTCGATCAAATTTAAAATAAAATTTTTCTTCACTGACTACTTTTTTTGTATGTAAAATCCCTGTACATGAGCAAAAACAAAATGGCGGATTTTCAACTTTATCATCGGTCATATCATACATTACTACACCTCTTGAATATTTATTAGTTAATACAGCATTTTAATTGGTTGAATAGGGAAGACGCGCAAAAAGTATTTTTGACTCCTTTACCGCGTGTGCGTTAATACTCAAGTACAGCCGCGCGGGTATGCGTTTACGCGTTGCACCTTTGTAAAATACGCACACGCGGGGAAAAGAGTAAAAACTTCCGCATGGTACTACCGTATGGCTCACGGTAAAGTACTGAATTTGTTGACTTTGAGATTTATTTTCAAGTTATATTTTGACTTTTTTGAGGTGTAGTAAAACAAATACAACATGGTTTATTTCAGAGAAGTATTGCAAAATACTGTCCCTCGGTGTTGGATGATGGAGACTTCCTCCCTCGGCTCCGCCTCGGGAGGAAGTCTCCATCATCCAACACCTCGGGGACAGTATTTTGCGATACTTCCCCTTAAACCATGTTGTATTTGTATACTATCAAATGGATAGCAGTGATAGTAAAGACTATCAAATGGATGATAGTGATAGTAAAAATGACAAATGGTCATGTGTTACAATCTTACCAACCAAATGACTAGATTCTATGGATGAGTTATATAACACAGATTATCAAGGTAAGGACCGAGTCACAAGATATACCTCGATCTCTATTTCTAAGGATAGCTGTTAGTCCCTTCTTTTCTAGATCTATGAAAATCCTAATCTTTAAAATCTAAAGCAAGAACAAAAATGTCCCTTTCAAGGATACTATAAACTATAAGGGACATAATTGTCTATCAATTTCATTAGGAACTTGTCATATATGTTTAAGTTTTACAATAAAAGCCTTGAAGACACAACAATAGATAGTGACTATGATAAAACAGCCCCCATGATGCCACTCTCTATCACAATTTTGTTGACATCTCTACCTCAGCCATGCAAGGAATAACTGGAAAAGATATATACTTTAGGTCTGACCAAAACCTTCAACTTGACCATTAAAAAACTCCTATATATTCATCTGAAATTTCAGGTGTTACCTGAAATACACTTTGTCCAGTTTATAAAAATAATAAAAAAAATACATGTTGGTGCTTATACAGCTCTTTTCCAGAATTGATCAAAGCGCTTCACATTTATTCCGTTTCCAGTAGAATAAAACCAACTTAAGCGGCTGCCTTACAATCATGGAGCCTATTGAATGTATTCCTGGTAACTACCCATGATGACGCTTGGGTTGACAAATCAATTAGGATTAAATGTCTTGCCCAAGGACATAACCTGTTGGCCGCAGCAGAGCTCGAACTCACGACCTACTGATTCGGAGTCTTGCTCTGTTCCACTTATATAGTTACACCAAAAACTTCACCTAATACTGGTCTTCCACTAGTGTTACTTTACACAAATGCAAAACTAGTTGCTTTAGCAGCAGCAAGCTATATCCTTTGATCAACACCAAATAGGCGGAACTCTTCACATCGTGATCTGATACAGATAAGTGTGTGCGCAGCTGGACACAGCACAACTGCAGAAGATGCAGCGCGCGGTTCACGTGTGATTCGCGCATCAGTATCTACGGTGCGTGTGTGACTGGGATTATGTTTACTTGCGGATAAAGAAAAGCATATTTAGTGTTGATCAAAGTATAGAGGTAAAGGGGTGGTCAGTGTTTGCTCAGATTGGAGTGGTCATTGCTCTTTTGATACCATTAGGAACAGACTCAACAATTCAATATTGCTGTAAGGGACCCCCACCCCCCATTTCCTGTACAGCAAGCCTGTTATTGTTAGGTATATGAATGTGTAAAACTGGATCTGTCTACAACAGCAACCAATTTGGGTTTTCAAAGCAACTGTAACCATCTGGTTACAGCTACTGTTATCATATTGCTTGAAAAGGACTAGCCTAGATTCCATGTCTAATTTCATTTTTGGTGATGCTTCTACTAGCGTTGTTTCTGTTTCTCTACATTTTCTTTCCCTCCGCTCAAAAAAGAAGAAAAATTCAAATGAAGAATACAAGAAAGTAATATTTGCAACAGCTGACATGTAATACATTTATTAAACATCTTGTCACTAGAATGGGACACTACACAAACGTATTTATTGTGTAATTTATGTCTAGACTCTATAAATCTTGAAGTATGCAACAAGCTAGTAATTAACACACATAAACCAATATGACCATACACGGAAATAAATTAGTCCGTACTTTTCGAATCATAACAATGTACTCAATCATGTTGAATATTCAAAAGACCTTTTATTCAAGATTTGTCCATGAAGTAGCAACAAAATTAACCAAAAATAATACCAAAATCATTAAAAGATTCATGTACCAAATATATTAATATGCAGTGATTTGGTCTTAATCAATCCTAATCAATCATTGCTAGTCTCTTACACAATAAAAAACACCAGTTCACAATGTTGCAGAATACAAGGGACATGCTATGGATCTTGTAGCAGAGTCTGATTGCTTGTTGCATACTTCAAGGTTGATAGAGTATATGCAAAATGGCAGCTACTGTACTAATGACTTTCTTCCATTCACATGACTATTACGTTTTTAAAAATGAATCCAACTTATTTCAGATAATCAGATGTGTATAAAAACAGAAATAAAAAGGTCATCAACAATAATTTGTTTGACCAACATAGGTTAAAAACAGATTTACAGCTATTGTTTGTGGATTTAATTCGTGAATGCATAAAGAGGAAATTCATGCAGCATTCTCCGTTTTGAGCGTAGATTTTCAAGGTTGTGACTGTGCACGTCTACGCTCATGTCTCAGACGAAATAAACCCATAAACTATAGGAACATTTTGCACTCATTTGTTGTAACCGGTGATATTCAGGCTGAATTTACACTTGATTCGAACACAAACCCAGCAAGCATGTTGTAGGTGGCGCTTTCAACAGTGCTAAGGCCAAAAAATTGTTTGGTTGCCCTCCACCGACTGACCCTATTTTTCAGCCCGACCCAAACTATTTTTTATTGAAATTTTTTTCTTTCTCAGAAATATGCAAAACTTACCGAAAACTACAAAAAAACCCCAATGCTATATTTTTGCTTTTTTCGATATTCAACCCTCAAAATGTTTAGGATGTCCCAAATCACTACAAGAGGTATTTGATTGTTTTGATTTGGATGTCACAGGATCGACCCAGCAGTCCGTGGAGGAGTATTGAAAAAAAAAATTAAAAAAATAGATTGCCTAATAGATCAATATCAAAACACGACACCACTTGCGTTAAAGGGCCTAGCCTACATTCCACCTAGAATTGAAACATTATGGTAATGCTCTAAATAAAGCTTAAAAGTATATTAAAATCCAAAAAAGTGCAAAAATTTACAAACAAATGGCTCAAATTGAGAGAGAATTCATTTGCAATATATCATTCTTTGATGGTGGTGTGACTATCCTGTGTTTCCTAAATCCTAAATTTGTACCTCTGATGGATTTACCAGATAAAAGATCAAACAAAGCTACTGGAGACAATTTAATACATATTAACAGAGAACCAATTTCATCAAAAATAATTTGTTTGGCCATCACAGGTGGAGAAACAAGATCTTTTTAAGTTTTCAAGCTAGACACACTGTTTTCACACCACTTTTTTGCACTGGCGTAAAAAATTAAAGTAGGTTAAGAATTGCAATTTTCTTCAATATTAACTGCAGTATCGATTGATGTGAAAACTGTTGGAATTGTGTTTGCATTTAATATAAATTCAGCCTTATTCATTTTTTAAAATTGGCTCTCTTCCCATGAAATTGGAAGTGAGCAAGGAAATGAACAATGAAGAGATATATATAATACTTATGACTTTCAAAATATGTAGTAAAATCAGTTAAAAGTGGAAAAATGAACACAAACCAGACCCTTCAGCTCAACCCTTGATAACTTCACAACAAAACTGAAATCCTGACCTCAATATTACTGAATCTTGCTAGTTAACGGCAAGTATTGACTCAAGTATACAATGCTACATCCCGCATGTAACTCTGCTCTCGGTGGTTATAAATTAAGTAACATCTAATGGTATACCCATCCTGAACTTCCTGTTAACTTGGTCCTTGTCGGTCTTCTATGTTCTCTCCCTCAACCTCGGGCTCTTGTACTTGTTGTTGATTGGTCGTTTCTTTGGGACTCATGCATAGAAGATTCACACTGACTCTCATTGGAAATACTGCGTGACGGTCGATGTTCAAGACAACAATTTCCTGAAAGAGACATTTATTTTGTTTTTATTATTAAGACAGTTATGTCAATTATTGGAAGCCAATGAAAACCTTTAATTCAAGCTCCAGATTACTTAGTGGAACTTTTTACTTTCTATGAACCTGGTTGATACCTCAGGTCTTCAACAAATAAGACGCATCTCAACATACAGGGTGTCCACGAATTATTTATACCCAGCTTTCGGGGTTTTTTTATGGAGCAGTGGGTAAGGTTATGGTCAAACCTTGTTAATGTGCAAGTTAAACTTGTCTTTAGGTTTTCGAAGAATTTTGAATTTTTTTCAAATCGCATGTTCCTGTGGAAAGTTACAGAGATTTTTCCAAAGAGGGTATATTCTGCGGATTGTAAATTTGCAATCAGAGAAATTGCTGAAATAAAACATTCAATAAAATCTGACTCTTTACTTACGCTATGTTTCTAAAGTTGAAAAATAAAATGCAATTTAGGTTTTATTGATTGACTATGATGGATATAAAGAGTGTCCTTGAGAAAGAAATAACAATTTTGCTTACACTTGAATAGTTTTACAATGCCCAATGTTACGCGCCTAAGGGAAACCCACTTACAAACTTTACATTTGACACTGCTAATGACAACCAGAAGTTAGTAGTTTGGGTGGGTATTATGGATAACAGCTCAATATTAGGACCAGTATTTGTTGACGGAAACCACTACGTGGGGAAGTAAGTTGACATAATCAACAGAACTGTGGTTCCTCAACTTGCCCGCCAATATGGTGTCCAGAGTCTAATAGAATCAGAAGTCTGCAAGGTACTGCTTTTTGTAGTTCAAAGAAAATTACAGAAGCAAAGAATGAAGATTTGAATTTGGTCAAGTTGTATAAACTTTATAAACATTGGTAAGCGTGCATACTAAAATATTTTTATACCTGCATAATTATTTGTAAAGATCAAAACTACGTTTGCATCAAATTTTCAATTACTTCATTGCACAAAGCAATGAAGCATGATATTTTGAAGAAACCTATGAAAAATGTAAAAGACTTATCCACCATTGTAGAAAAGCTAATGGTTTTATGAAAAATTATGATTTAATTTTTTTCTGATTTTTTGAAACCGGGTATAAATCATTCGTGGACCCCCTGTAATTAAATCCAGTAGCACTACTGGGGTCAAAAGATTTCAGTCGATCAAGAATACATCTCGAAACTCAATAAATAAATTGCCCATTAATAATTAATAACTGTAAAGGGGGTACAACATCATCCAGGCTTTTGCTTTTTGTTACACCTCTTCCACCAGGTCTTTTAAACGTCTTTGTAATTTTGATGGAAAATAAATGAATTTGAAATTTTACTTGCATTATCTGTTGAACTTTTCAAAAAGCTTGCGAAGACACATTTGTACTCTTTTCATTGACTATTTATTTTGATTTATCTTGTAGTGTATCTAGTATTCAACAACCCTCCGTATCTTCTTATACGGAAGTTGATATTCAAATAAGCGCGTCACGCACGGCACAGCGTAAACAGAGGTGCTTTACTCAGTACGCGTAAGTCAGCGCACTGTTCTTCACATGCAGGAACTTGAGTACATGCAAGGACTGGCGTTTGGGAACAGTTAAAAATGACAAAGCAACAAACATTTAATAACTAACACTTGGCTTCAGATTCTGCTAAATATTTTTTATGAAGATGAGTATCTTGAATTGAAAACATTTTGAATTTAATTTATACATTTTCTTGAAGATTTTCGTTGTTGAAAGGTATTCAAACACGCAACAGAGTTGTTCATCGCCAATCAACAACTCTGCATCTGATGGATCAGCGTATTTTTATCATGTTCGGCCACCCTCGTGTGATAAAAATACGCGGACGCATGGATGCATCGTTGTTGATTGGCGATGAACAACTCTGTAACGTGTTTGAATACCTAAGTGTATCTTGTGTGTCATGGTAATTAGGTGAATGGCGCTTTATTATTATCAATTCCATTACATGTTCTAATTATTTGCATATATATTCTAACTGCAGAATTCAAACAGTGGTTTCAATCACATGTATGTTTTTAAGGTCATGGTGTCCATGCATACGCTCACATCGAGCTCCCTTTGGAAAAATATATACGCAAACTGTAATAAGTCTTACCTCTAATTTATTATTATGATCTAGATAACCTCCCATATCATTTTGATCCTTGACGTGTTTTGTGCCTTGTCCGTTGGATCTACCTCTCCCATTTTTATTATAACTATGATATTATACAAATACAACATGGTATAGAGGGAAGTAGTGAAAATTACTGACCCCCAAGTGTTTGATGCGTGAGACTACTTCCCGACACGAAGCGGAGGGAAGTATTCACACGCATCCAACATCGCCGGATCAGAAATTGTCAATACTTCTCAAAATAAACCATGTTGTATCTATACCTCATAAATATTTCTCTGAATGTGGTGTTAACACATAAAACATTCACCCAAAAATGTCAAGTCTTCTTGGTCACCATATGAATTTCTAACTGATAGGTGATATGATTACGGGGGCGCAATAGTAGGGGTGCGGTATTTTTTCAATTTTTTCCCTGAAAGGGCATTACACGCACTTGGGGAAGTTGGCAAAATACTGTCATGCGCATCAGGTTTAACTGACCAATTGTATTTTGTGGTTTCCTAATAAATATTTATGAGGTATAGTAAAACTGTTTTTATCATAAGTTCTATAATTTTGAACAGCCCGATGAAATGCTCTCACCAAAAAACCCAATTCCTTAACACCTTAAGTGCGAAATGGTGCAAATTGCACCAATTGTATGATTTCATTAATAGCTGCCTTATGCAACATTTTTGAAATGTCAAGTTTAAATGCATAACCAATCACAAAAACATCCATTTTTTTCAAAACTTTTATTGCTTCTCACGAATAAACTTATCAATTCTGCAAGTAGATCATGTATACAAATAGTAACTCTTCAGAAAAATGTATCATTCAGGGAAACAATTAAATTTAACAAAAAAAGCAGCTATTAATGAAAACATCAAATTTTTGCCTTCGGCGCTCTAAGAGTTAAGCTTACCTCGTCTCTTCCTAGGCTTAGTGTTTGGATTTCACTGGCTTTCTGATATAGAACATGGCCTTGGGTATCATAGGATACAACCCGTACTCTGAAATATGTACACGATAAATATAAACAATTACCACTCAGTAGATAAAAATACAACAAGTTCATTGATTGATTGCTCATCTGTGGAATGATATTATTACATCAGATACTCGCTCTAACTTTGATACTCTGTCACTTTATCAATTTAAATGTGTACTTGCCGTAATATTTGATAAATAACTGTATGTTTCATTGCAAATATTATTAATTTGTTAAATTATTTGATTTTTACTTTGTATATATCTTTTAGTTTTGCAAGTATTTCATCCAGGGCCTCCTAAAATAGCAGTGCTTTGTCACTGAAGGAGCTACCCTGAATAAAGAAAGCTTAAATAAAATAAATAAATAATAGCTTCAAAGTTTAGTTCTGTATTGCATAAAATTTCAAAGTTCTATGCGATATGAAATCCTCCATGTGATACGAAAAAAGTTGTACCCTACAGCTCTTTTACCAGTCCAACTTGTAGTGCTTTTGGAACATATAGTTATATTACAAAGCGCGCGCTGTTGCTATGCGTGTGCGACTAACTGCATCACATTTGTACTACGCGATGTCGATAGAAATGATGTGCACAGCCGTCAATCAAGCCAGGGAAACTAGAAATCTAAAATTTATTGAAGTGTTACAAAAAATATAAAAATAACAATTTTCAAAGCATTTTTCCCTGGCATTTTTAAGTTTTTGCTATCAATGCACCGTGTGCACTGAGTAATGAATTCGTTATCCCCTGTTTGTTCTCATGCAATACGAACTTAAACCATTAATGAACAAACAGGGGATTACTAATCTTATTGTACAGGAATTTCATTGGTAAACAGCTTAAATTTCTGGTATTTCTCTATCACATAAAGTCACATATCTCTTTTACCAGTCTGTTTCTTTCAGGTTCTGTATACAATTGTATTATGCAGCATTTGATTGTGAATGTGTAAGAGACTAACTGTATTACGTGCACTATGCATCTCCGACACACACAAAGTGCTGAACTGACAATAAAAAAAATGATTTGCAATATACAAGCTGTCACTGGATAACTATTGATGGTTCTCAGCATTTTAAGAAAATGAAAATACCCTGATTTTTTCCTGATGAAATCTCAAAATTCCATTATAAAATGTTTTTACAAAAGAATACGAAAACAGGTTACTTTTCAAATCCTACAACCACACATGTGAACGTAGAAGAACAGAGACCTGACACACTGGGTAAATTGAGTTTGATTGACTACTTTCGATCTTTGTCAATCAAAATTCCATGATTTGAGCCTTTTTTATCAAATTCCCTGACTTTTCCCTGATTGGAAAAAGTTAAAGTAAAATAATCGCTAATTTCCCTGATGGGCTGGGAACCCTGCTATTGATTAAACACTACTAAATGCCTTTCCTATACTTTTATATGATAAAATGGTCATTTTTGAGACTGTTTTCTCATATTTAGAATTCTTAGATGAATAAACGGGCATTATGGGATGAAAGTTAGTACAACATGTATTCTACAAATAGTCAAAATTTCAGCATAGTATTACCTGGAAAATTTTCACTTTTAGAAACGCTGAACGTAGTAATGTCATTACCGCCCTGTTTTCCCACGTATGAGTTGGCAAAAAACTGGAATCAGGCCAATATTCTGCAAAACACTCTGGCGGAGTAATTTTTGACTATTTTCCAAATCAAATGTCAGAAAAATGAGAGAAGACACTCAAATCTAATGATGCAATATGAAATCTTCATATTTTATTACACATCATAGCTCAATTTTAAGCTTTTTAGAGTAGGTTCTCTGGATGCCCCGTGAGCAAAGAGTTCCCATTTTGGCCATGGCTTGATTCCCGGTAGTTATTTAGTAGTGTATAACCTATTGCAGCCTCTACTCACCTAAACATAATATTTCTCTGTGTTTGTAAGCTGACACTAGCTGTCACTGGATGTGTTACTGTATTTCTTCTAAAAATTAATAATCTGAAACAAATATGGCAGGGAAAATTTATACAAGGTTTTTCCATTTGAAAACTGGATTTCCCCTTTCGAATTTTAGGGAAATTTTATTTGAATTCCCACCAAATTTGACTCAAAATTCAGACCTGGGGAAAAGGGTATAATATTACGGAAAATTCCAGCACATCAGAGCAATACCAGTTACAATCAACTCAAATTCCACCTAAATTTTCAGTTCAGCAGAAATGTACATCTTGTTTTTATATATCATGATTAAAGTGATTTCGGTCATGTAAAAGTCTTTATTATATTACCAATTCATAAATTCAAGGCATCTTATTGGTTTACTGCTGTTTGATAGTTTTTAATAATCTTTTTCAAGTTTTTTAGACCAAGTGCAGCTATACGCCGAGCGGACTATCAGCCAGAAATTACGGTACTGTTTTGCACTGCTTTACTGCAATGCAATACAGCTCGTTAGTATGATGGTCGTAATAGGTTACCCTTAGCAAGTCCTAATTAATTGAACATTACACATACTGCTGAAAGCTACACAAGGTATCAAGCGACTAATTTGCCTTGCTTATCATGTCTGTCTCAACTAGTCCTGGCACCATGACTTGCCTTAGTGTCAAGTCATTATGTGTAGTAAAACTGAAATTTATATTTTAAAAATTAAAAAATTCCTATCAGCATAAACCACATTTCTAAATAGTCTATAATCATTACAGAACTAATTAAAGCAAAGTTGAAATTTATCACCCAAAATTTGGAAGTAAACAAAGATGAGGTTAAATTGTCAAATTCGGAAATCCAATGTTTCAGCATCCAAACTAAGTTTTGGCCCCAAATCACACTTTTCGATTCTAAATGTGGCAAATCACCTATCATGAGATGAACAAAAGACTCTCAAGAAGGACACCGATTATAACATTTGTGAACAGCTTCGATATTTTGGCTGAATTCGAGATGTTGACATAGTCCCATGATGGTCTGTGCAAACATTCTTAAAACGTTTAATGCAGTACATAGCATTTACCATGACTTGACATTAAGTCAGGTCATGGTGCTAGAATTATGTCTCAAAATTTTTCTTACTTTATCAAGTATTTTGTCTGGGGTACTAAGTATCTATTTGGGCTCGGATGTTTGATATGGAGCTATCGGTCTAAAACCAACATATCATTAATCTACAAGACAGACCCAGGTGTTTGTCTTTTAAAATAAACTAAATGAAACTTACCTATTTGCAAAGCTAACTAATAAATCTACTCCATAATTGTACCCAGTCCACCTCCAGCAGTACTGTAAGTAAGCAAAATCAAGAATATTAGAAGCTACAATAATAAAGAAAGCAGCATTATATCTAGAAGCAAAACAAGAAGCCAAACAGGCCTATAGAAAGCGATTCTTAACCCAAAGCACAAGACTTGCAAGACTGCTTCAAATCTAACCATTTCAAATTGTGACCTCAAAATTTAGTGAAGTATGTGGACATGGTTACAAACTTTATGCTGTTCAAGCTTCTGAAAATTTTGTGGTTACGGTGTGATGCTGAGTTTTACGGTGTGATACACAGCACTCAAAATTCATAACAATGTGATGTCAAAAAAAACGAATTTTATATATGAGAGGAATATATATAAATATTTCGAACAACTCCGGTTTCTGTGTTTACAAGCCACATGTCATCATTGCAATGCAAATACAGCAGCTTTGAATCGACCTAACAGTTCTGTAAAGTTCATTTTGATTGCCCATGCCAGAGCAAAATGCATATCGATGTACAGAACATCAGCCAATCACCCAAAAGATAAGCATGTTTGTTCAGCCATGAAAATAATAGAGCGTATTAATGAAGGAATTCCCTCCTATTATTTTATCGGCACAGGACATAATCTCTCTCTGCAGTCTTTTTTTTACCTTTTTCTGTTCTTTTACGTAATTCGTATTCTGAAGGGTACAAATCGTATTTCCGTATTTGCATGGATTTTCAGTACAAAATACGGGAAAATCGTACTACTTGGCATCTCTGTAACAAGGTAGAGTTGATTTGCAGGGGAGTCACAGGTTTGGGAAAATTGTACATATTTAAAGGTTACATGAAAAGATAAAACAAGTAGTTTTATAAATATGTTATAACAAAACTGAGTGAAAAACAACAATATACAATTCCAATTATGCACAAATAGTAAATGATGCTCATAAATGCTTTCAAATATACCGCCTCACAAACCTGTATTTGACGACCTCAAAAAAAACCAATCTCTGTGCACTGGCTGAGTGAGCAAGGTCAGATGACGCTTGTTAGTGTATGAAGAATTTCATATAAGACCCTGGAATACACACCCAGTAAACTATTATGTGTATTGTTTATTATATATCAAAAGGTTCTATATCCTAATCCAGTATGTTCACTCACCAGTGGACGTTTCGACAACACCTGTTGTCTTTTTCAACACTTAGATGTATTGTTTATTATCCGTGGATCTCGAAAATATCTGTACACTTACCCACGTCATCCGACCTTGCTTCATACTAGTTGCCGCCTTGTACTTTTTGCCTGTACAATGTACAGTATCAAAACACCAGAAGATACAAAGCATGACGCGACGTGGAGACAAAAGCTATCGAGGTATGTAAGCATCATAGTCGAGCAGTTCAGATAGATCGTTTTTTCGAGGTCATCAAAAAGGGGCTATATTTGAAATGTTTTTTGAGTATTGTTGACTATTTGTGCTTTGTTAAAATTTTACATTAGTGTACTTAGTTTTGTTATAACGAATGAATATGAAGCTATTTATATTTTCTTTTCCTGTAACCTTTAACCACAAGAAAATCATGCATTCTTCCAGAGCTTACATTTGCTCAAAATCTTGAATCTTAATGTCTAGTTAATAAGAGTTGGAAGATTATGCAGCTAATTTTTTTTTTGTGATTTAGGTTTCCATGTGTACTGCATTCTTTAAATTGAGTGTAATGCACACGGCAATAATTGTTTCACAAATTTTGGACTTGCCCAATTGCACTATAAATATGTGTATTATCAAGCAAACTAGTATAGCAACAAGGAACAGCTACAAGAAAATCTGGTGAACACCCTCCATTTTGAATAATTGATATACACTCCCCCTTGAAAGCATTTCTGCACAAAAAATTTATTCAGCCATATCTCAAAATGTGTTTATTAAATTTTCATATTTTGACAGAGTCTATATTGTATAATTATCAAAATAACTAATCTGGAATTGCATTTGAAAAAATATGGCGTGTAATTCACATTACTACTTTCGTCTGCACATCAAAAATTGAGTTTATATACATTTCTGCACATTTGTTTTAAAACTTACAACTTGAAAAATATTCTATCCGGCTACAAGGTAATAATGAGGTTATGAAAAATTGATCAGTTACATATTAATATGATTTGTACTTGCGGTGTATTTGTATATGGCCCATGAAATCAGCCATTTCTATGGCAATGGAAGATTAAATGTTAAAAACAAACATTGATTTATTCATATTAAACAGATAAGTTACCTATATTAGTATGAATCTTTGATGATTTTAGGTCATTTATGATAAAAAATGAGGTTTCTGAAGTTTTTAATTATGTGGAAATAATTTCGAGTGGATGTGTATTATCAAGCAAACCAGTATGGCAAAAAGGATCAGCTACAAGAAAGACTGAAGACCAAGCAGGTGGACATCCTCCATTTTAAATAATCGATATAGACACACCAAATTTTACCTCCGAGTCCCTGGTCATGACTCTGCCACACCTCATGGAATGTTGAAAGAACTGCTCTGGTGTAACGGACTCAGTCGTTGGCCTATCATGAAATAAAAAGACATTAATAATGTGTTAAAGTTGTGTTTTCAAAAAAGCAATTCTTTTGTAAAAGGTATATTCCTATGTTTCGAATTAAGAGCAAGATTGGTCTCATCTACATAAAAACCCAAATGTCCTAAAGTTAATTTTTGCACGAGGAATGATTCAAAGGCAAAAAAACATATCACCTACAGTAACGCCTCCATTTTTCAGTTTTACAAACTCATAATTCCATTGTACTAATATTACAATTTCGGCATCACACAAAATCATCTAATATACACACCATATGTTACCTAATGTTTTATGCTTTTTATGTTTTATGGGGGAGCGGGTTGGCGCAGCAGTAGTTCCCTCGCCTTGCACCATAAGGTTCCGGGTTCGAGGTGCATTTGGTGAAATTTTCAGTCCATGATCGCTTCCGCAGGTTTTTCTCCGTGTACTCCGGTCTTCCTCCTGCATTCTAAACTGAATTTAAAAACATCTTGGAGTCCTGTTAAAGATAAGCTTCCTTTAGCTTACTTGGTACCAAGTACCAAGTTGGGTTTCCTTGGCGAAAGCCTAAACAAGGCGTTGTGTTTGTATCTCTTAGCA
>JXSR01S026105.1:19665-31687 GCA_000969725.1 Ophiothrix spiculata
CCCGGCATTCTCTCCTTTACTCACATGTGCTGACAACATGATCTCATTGTAAAGTGAGCAATGTTCACATCACAAGCATGACAAGGATTTCAATTTCACATTTTAAATTATGCAATGCGTATTTTTCTTAAAATTTATTTCAACAGTTGTTCAGTATTCAAGCAAACCTACCATACAAAAACACAGTAAGTGCAAACATAAAACAAAGTATAGTTACTTCCATTATACCTTTAACTTCAATCCAATCCCTTCCTAAAAGGATACATGTGCGTATATTTGATATAGTCGATACTGCATTTTTTTCCTTTTTGCTTGTCACGTTTTCAAATCAACTCAAAAATGTTGAAAAACTTAGCGATGTGGATCAGGCTGAAATAAACTTCAGCAGGACAAAAATCAACTTGTCCCTAGCTCAGACATGCACCCCTGATATGCCACTGATTATGACAAGCATATATCATCATGTAAATTCCATTTGTCTTTTACCACATTTTGGAACTGCTTTCTTTTGAATACGCACAAAATTAAAAGCCTCAGAAACACCCACAGAAAAAACAACATCCTTGTTTTTGAAATCATGAATATAAGATTCCGCTGTCTGCATTATACAATAAGTAAATCTGAGAAGATAGGAGACGCAAAAGCGAACATTCCTGAATACTCTCTCATACGTGCTCATGCATACATACATGAATATCAAAAAAGTACAAGCAACATTCGTTTCATTTATTCATAAATATCAACAAAACAAGACAGTATGTTTTGATAATGCCCTGATGTTCACATATTGAAAGTCAACATTACGTTATGAATACATGAATAAGATATAGGGCCTACCCGTATGTTTGGTGACAATAACGATTTCATACATTTTTTTAGCTTTCCTCTTAGAGTAAGCAAAATTCTGAATGGTGACATAGTACATAGTAGTAGTATTTTATCACACAAGTTTAAAGATGAATAATCAACTGTCTTAGAGGCAGTACTGAAATCTTTATCAGAAATGTATTTTGATAAAGTTAAGAGTTATACCTTGCACAGCAGTAAATATTATAATGTAGTTGGTAAGTTTTGTTTACTACATACATATACATTTACAGTAAACATTATAATCATGACTATAGGCCAGTTCAAATGTGTTGTAAATTCATTTTGTAATCTCTTGTAAAATATTTTGTTAACCAATTACTTATTCTATTCACTGGAGTCAATAAGTAGGCCTATAGATTGAGAAATTACAATCCGTAACAATCCTTTTGTGTTTCAACGAGGGAAAGCAAAAGCAAAATGGCTGGTCCTGTTTGCTTAAGACAAAGACAAAAGCTTATCTCAAACTTTGATTGACAGGCCTCTTTTGTGTGGTAAGATTAATTTGATACTTCCTTTTGTCAATTATAATTTGTGAACTTGGTAAACTTAAGCCTTCGTCTGCTAAGACATAACTTACAAAGCATTTGAACAGTCATAATGTATCAAATATAGTTGGTTAATTGTGATTACTACAATGCTTATTTAGCTGAATGAAATGTACATCAAAACTTGAAATATATAAGCAATCTTTATGGCAACCAAAAATGCATCATCACAAATTAAAACTTTTGAAAACATTATCCGATTTTTCTCCCCCACCAGACTGAGCATAGGTAAAATATATGAAGAGGAAAAAAAGGATGGAGTTCAATTTCCTAAAAGTATTTACTATGCAAAGCTTTTTAAACACAACAAAATATCGTATCCATATAAACTGTTACTTTGGGTCACAGTGGGTGACACATTTGCAAAATAATCTGATATTTTACAAATCATAATGATTTTCTTCAAGTTTATTTGGACCACATGAGTGTACAGGCATTAATTTGAGCTGTGTGTTTAAAAATCGCATTATGCAAACATTTTGTAAAAACAGCAACCTTTGTGAATGTTAAAATTCTGCGATTTTGTGGTATCAGCAAAGGTTATGATACGCTGGTACCCTCGATGTGGGCACTTCACAATACGGCTCAGACTGCCCATCATCGCAGATAACGGCTGATCATAATTAATCAAAATGTTGACCAGTAGAATTACACACCTCTGTTGCTCACTCGCCCTACCTAACTACACAGCAATCATTCGTGAGTGGAAGGCTTTGTTAAAGAGGTTGACAAAATGGTGATGTTTACATGTGCGACTTCTGCATCACACACCGCGTTTAACAACGCATTGCAAGAAATTCGCGCAATCACCGATGCGTCACGCATGTTATGTGTTTCACGCGCTGAACAACTGCTGCCAGGACACGGGCCAATCAAGTGCAAAGATCGATTAGCCATTATCGGCACCTTATTTTGGATAAGACATCGGAGACCAGCGTAAGGTTATGAAACCTTTCATGGAATATTAATGTACAGCAATATCCAAATGTCCTCTGATGACCACATGTCACATCTGGCTGTCTGTACTGTCTGCGGGATCAGATTTCTGAGTATCGTGTGCCACACAATGCTTAACAATATTATTTCTTTTATTGTTTTGTTGCAATTTTAACAGACTTCAAGAAGGTACAAAATAAAGCTTGGATTGGAGAAAAAAACACTCTCCAGACATTCACCTATGTAACAATCTACACAATAACATAATTATTCACATTATGAACACTTTATCTCTTGAAACGGAAACACCCATTCCTTGATTCTAAGCATTTCAATAGTCGGGTCGAAGATGGCCTCGCTACGCAGTTGAGTAAGGAGACAACTGCATTTAATGTTAATTACATACACATTGAAACAGTCACATAGTCCACACCATGAGTGCCTCTCTACTTATCTATGTTACGACACAAAAACGCTCCTGTATAATGTTTGCGGGAGCCATGTGCGGAATACTAATTCAGCAACGAGAATACTGTCTCTAGTCTTCATGCCGCCAATATCTTATGTGCATTGCATAGGTTATGAAAATAACTGGTTAAGCTTCACTATATCCTTTTCATTGGAGACAGGGAAAATCACATCATGTACTACACTATACTGGCTCATGCAGAATATTAAAGATGCGAAATTGAGAAACATTTGGGGCATTAAATGAAATTACGATGGATACAAATTAGTTGTGGGAAAATTGAGTGATGTGCTGAGTATGCTAAAGATTTGGTTTCTATTCTGGATCAGTGAAGACATAGTTATGATGAAAGCTCTATAAACACAATTTCTAACAAAAATTTATTTTTTCGTGTTTTAGCAGTATTTCTGTTTTCCTAAAGTTTGAGATTCCAAATGTACGGCTGTTAATTTATTTTTAATGAAGGTTAAACATACGTAAAACATGATCTCTTCACTAAAATATATTGTTATATATTTTTTAAGAAAGAAGAGGTTTAAATTTTAAGAATTTAGTAATTTGTTTCTAGAAACGCAATCACTGAATTTTTACCACTCCAGTGAAGTACAATTTTAAAATGCAAATAATTGTCTGTTTTACTTTAAATGTGGCAATCCATCCCAAACCAGTCGTAAATGCACCCGCTTGCAACTTTCACTTTTTTTAATATTTGCAATGACCATATTATAAGGATTAAAATGACACCTCAATGAACTTCATTCGATTTCAAGAAGTCAAGTTATGGTCTGTCAAAACTTGTCAGGAAGTAAAATGTATAACTGAGATAAACACGTTCAAAGATCAGTAATCCCTATATTTTCTGTTGATTGTCCTCAAAATATTATACAGATACATTTCATATTTCGGATCGTTTTCTTGAAATAAAACTTTGCTGGTGTTTTGAAGTAAGCATAACAATTGTGAATCTGTCAACTTCAATTTCAGCAAATTAGGACCTTGACATATATTTTCACCTGTAGCGCAAAATGGAAGTGTACTGCATTTATGGCTCATTCGCGATGGTCATGGATTTTAGTTGGTAGTTGGAACTACTTTCTAAAAATGCAATAAAATCAGTGAGTGTTGAAGAAAATTGAATTTTGGTGATCAGTTGGAAGAATTTGGGACAGTTCCTTTTTTTTTTTTGTAACTCAACCTAAAACCTAATCCTATTCAGTTTTTAAAAAGAAAAATGCCAAACATAATCAATTTAACCATCAAATTTTGATGGTTTACATTACATCACCAAGCCTCCTTTATTGATTAGAAAATGCAATAGAATGTAACAACAAAGACTTGTGGCATCAAACATTTGGGAGCTTATTAATGGATCAGTCTATAAAAACTTTCACTACCAAACATTTTGTCGTGACATCAAAATGATGAGTGACTCCAAATAAAATAACTTCAACTCTAAAGCTCAATTCATAGTCGGCCTCCAAACAAAATTTTTCCTACCAAACATTTGGTCGTGACGTAAAAATGACGATTGACTCCAAACAAAATAACTTCAACACCGAGTTGAGACCAAACAAAATTTCGCGCTAGATTGCACACGTTATTTAATTGCCACATACATTGGACCAAATGTTTGCTACCCGTTCATAGTTAAAGTTCGATGGCAAATATTTGGTGACGTCACGACCAAATGTTTTGTAGGAAAAATTTTGTTTGGAGGTCGAGTATGAATTGAGCTCAAGTGAAGAACCAAATAAAATTTCGCGCTAAATTGCACAAGTGTTGAATTGAATGGAGGTTAAGTCATTGAATTGGCATCATAATGTTTGATATGTGCAAACATTTGGTGATGTCACAACCATATGTTTGGTAGTGAAAACTTTGTTTGAAGACTGAGTATAAACTGACCCAAAAAATATAGTTTGGCCTTACTTTTTTACATGTAGTGTGGCTGAGTATGACACATAATTTATGTATGACTTCATGGTTCAAACTGTTTACTCCACCATGTTGGCTCAGTATATCATTGCCTATATTCAACCGGGATTCAACTCATAGTAAATAAATAGACATTTTACCAAATATCTTTACCTCCAAGCATTTAAATACATCATTCAGA
The DNA here is from genome assembly GCA_000969725.1 of Ophiothrix spiculata. Lineage (NCBI taxonomy): Eukaryota > Metazoa > Echinodermata > Ophiuroidea > Amphilepidida > Ophiotrichidae > Ophiothrix > Ophiothrix spiculata. The sequence continues at coordinate 24,602 of JXSR01S026105.1, forward strand.
TATGTTAACACATAAATTCAATATCAAACACAATTTTTGAATCCTACCTTTACACTTCGTTTGATAGCAAATTCAATTTTGCACGTAAGCCTGCATTGTCTGCCCATCGAACCCGCCCATCAAACCCGTGTTTTGCTTGTCAAATATCCAGCATGCCAAAACAAGGTTTATGGATCATTTTACAACAATTTCTGAAACTTTATCCTTTCATGTGATTAGTAAATGGTGTCTATAACGACCCAGGGTATGCCATTTGACAAAATCCAACAAAATGTCCTCATATCAATATCACAAAGTTCTACCAACTCCTATATTGGACTACATTAAGTGAACTTTGATTGCTACTAATTGTGTAAATTACAATATCTCACAAAGGAGGACAAAGTTCGCTTGTTGTTATTTCAAACCATAAGGTGCTAAGTGATAAGGATGAGGCTGTTGTGTTGTCAGGGCATGGTTGATAAATAGATGGTTTGCATCCAGAGCAATTAGGTCGGGTCATAGCTCCCCTGCAGATAGCAGACATGGGAAAACATGGCGGTTCAAATCAGCAGGTACTAATGAACAACTGGTTGCATTACTTCAACTCACTGGCTTTCTTGCTGTTTGCGCTAAAATATCAGTTTTAACCTCATTTTAAAGGTCTTCCCTTGTAAACAGGATCAGATGTTGGTTGAGATTGTAACGCAACGTTTCCCACCATTGCCGATATGCCCTAGTTCATACTATCCTATCATTCAGTTTGATAAAAACTACGACGAGATGATGAAGGACTATCACATTTTGAGATCACAGCTCAGTCCACAAGATTTACATATTTAGCAACTGAGTAGGCCGTATGATGATTGGCACTGGACCTGGGTTCATATATGAGGACTTAGTTTCACTAAAACTTAATAGTGTTATCTACCCTCTCCCCCTGTCTACACCAGGCCATTGTAGCTCATTGTCTAGGCGTACTTTCCTCACATGGGATAGAAGTAACTCTATTCTACAAAAGCACTTAAAAATGACTCTTTGATAAATCAGAATTATACTTTCTGTAATTTCACCTTCTTTCCTCCAATTTTAACATCACTTAAGTTTAAATATAGATGCTGAAAATTGCACAGTGCATGTTGGGATGCCAATGCAATACACCTTTGCAGCATCACTATAATACCTAAATTCAACATCCATATGAAAGCTGTTTTGTATTTCGTCATGAATGGCAACTGGTACAGGTGAGCGTTGTGAGGCCCCACGAGGTCTCACACTTCATTGAGAAAATCCCGGGAAGGGGTCACTCTAAAACGTAGATCTGGATTTTAGAATTTTTAGGATATGAACAGTTAAAATTCTATAGAAAATAAAGGCCTGTATTCCATAAAGGTCTTTAGCTAAACCACGGTTTATCTGAACATCAACTGTCCACGAATGATACGCATTGAACTGTTCAAGCGGAACAGTTCAATGAGCCGTGCTAAGTTAAACACCTTTCTGGAATACGGGCCCAAGTGTTTATTTGATTACCTTAAATTTAATGAGGGGTCACTTAATATTTGTGTGAAATGTTGACAGTGAAATAGCATTTATCAATGGTATCTAGTTTTCCAATGATATCACAAGACTTTCAGCAGCATCTAGACCAGATTATTTAAGTGGTGTCTGTAAAATGTAGTCAGTGTTATACCAAATGCCCCATTCCGCTGGAAAATTAAAGAGAATGGTGTCTAACATATAGATTCAAACACTACACAGATTTATATACCAGTAATTCTTTGAAAAATTGGGTTATAGCAATGTTTCAATTTGATTGTCAAGTGCAATCATCAAATAATAATGGTAAAATCAAATTTTTTTAAAAGCGCATACATAATCATGTATGGGGCAAATTTTGGTAAATTTTGTCTATATCAATCATGGTTTATACATAGAAAGTTTGTCGCTGTTCTGACATACCAGCACAAGAGGTATTTTTGACAAAATAAGTTAAGCTTGATTTTTGAATCTATAAAACATGTTCTTTTCCCTCCAATAATCAAAAAAGACAATGCACATATATAAATCACACTCTTTAAATTTTGTGAAAATATTACCCATTGAAAATTATGAGCAATCTCCTTTATTATGCCTTGTTTAAAAAGTCATGTGCCGGTATGTCTGAACACAAACTATCCATTTCGAATGGCACATAAGTCCTTATGTATTTCCTTATAATATTTCTTTTGTTATTCCTTTGTTTACTTTTGTGCCGGTATGTCTGAACACAAATTACTGATTTTGCATTGGCACATAATGGTATGTATTGTATTTCCTTATAATATGTGTGGCACAAAACGAAAAACTATCTTGTGATGTTCAGACATACCGGCACATAGCTTTAACTGTAATTTTATTTGAATTAATGAATGCAGTGATCTTGGAAAAGACTTGTGAATAATCTTAAAAATATGATTATTCACATAAGTGCTAAAAGATATGTCAAGCACATGCTGAAATTACACAATAATTTTTTACATGTAGCGAATATTTTAACACTGATTTTCTCAAAACAGCATTTTGACTCTTGTGCCGGTATGTCAGAACAGCGACGAATTATTTCTGTTCATCTAGTTTATGTCATATAAAGGTCTCAACATAGAAAAATAACCATTAAAGCAATGTGAACTTCACATTTCAAAAAAACATGTTCATGATTTGAACTTTAGTGAAGCTTTAATCATAAACATGTTTCTTTTATTTAAAAAAACAAATTCATTTGTAAGAAGCATGATATATACTCCATAGTTAATTAGTTAGCAAAACAATATATGAAGCTTACAATATATGTTATGTATTATTAAAAACATATAAAAGAGTATAAGACATATTAATCTAAGTAATGATAAGAACAACATGGTTGATTAAAACTTCATCTATCTATGAAGATAACTTTACCAATTCAAAAGAAACAAAATTGAAAATAAACAATCATACTTTAATATAAAAGATAATAAAAATTAATCTAAAATAATGATAGGAACAACATTGTTTAATGAAATACCATGTACCTGAAAAGGGATGTACTTTTGAAAAATCAACGCAGAAACAAAATTGAAAATGCAGATCAAAGAGGGTTTCTTTAACATGCCGTAGATCAAAGACAAGAATAATAATGTGGACAATGAAAAGACTAATAAGCACAAACAAAAGTGGTTGAAATAGTGACTACCTCTCTTCATTAGAAACATGCTTTTTAAGTCATTTTGCTAACATGATTCATATTGAACTGGTAATTAAACACTATAGACAGCCTTCTTTGATTGAAAGTACAAGCCAATGGTTACAAAAACTCATCTTGAATCGAGGACAGACATAAAGGAGAACAAACAAAAAACCCTAGCAAACGGTTCTTAAAAAGATTTGTTTCACCAGAATTCATTGGAAGGAATATGCAGAGTGTTTCTACTTTGCTAAACTTCAAATGTGTTTTTGTTGATTTCAAAAACATAAACTATTATTGGGCTTTTTAAGATGACTACATAAATCAAAACACGCTCTCTTGACTTTATGGAAACCATATATTTTAAAGTTTGGGAAATCAGTGTTTTATGTCTACAAAGAGTGCCATTCAATAAACTTTTGCCGGCTGAATTTAAAGCATATGATTATCTCTTGGTACATGAATATTCAAATTCAGCGGGAATAGTTATCATTTGGCATATGGAAGTTCTTTCTTAGGCTGACATAAGGCCTTTAAAAAGTTGTTTGATTGGTGTAACCCGGCCGACCCTATTTTTTTTTGTCAAATAAAAATAAACTAGTTCACATTTAGTGAACTGGGTGCTTTTTGAAAATTTAATGAAAAAAGAATCCAAAATAGCCTAAAATCTCTACTCCAAGAATGATTAATCCAGGAACGGAGTTATTCCTGGAATAACTTTTGTGAATACAGGCCAATGTGGTCAAGAGGTTGTGAATTATTTTAACACCATTAGTAAACCAAAAATTAGAAAAGGCCCATTTTGAATATTTTTACTTAAAATGTGTATAACCACCCCTATATATTACAACATTTCTTAAAATAGAACAAAGTCACAAATAACACATGGAAGTCCTTAAACGAACCTTGCATGTCATGAAAGTAGGGCAGATGTCAGGTAAATAGTCTAAGAAAATAAAACTTGCACCATAAAGACAGCTTTTGAAGGCTGAAAAAGCAAGGGATTGTTGTCATTATGAGTTGTTTGGCAATCCCACACAGCTCTTGTTTTCTACAGTCTGTTCAAGATTGTATGGAACTTTTTTTAAACCCAACACAGCAAATTTCCTATTACTTACTGATGGTACCATTTGAATCATTGTATAGTTACACCACAAGTACTTTACAGCAAATGCCAAACAGGCCATACTCAATAAGATCTTTGACAAAGTCCATGATACCAAGCAAAATGGTAGAGGGTGGGGGCAGGTGTGCAGGAGTCCCCCCGCCTGAAAAATATGTGTAAATTGTAATTCCTTTTCATCGCGTCTACCAGTCCATGTAATCCTACTGTGAAGTCTATTCATATTTACAAAAGATTTGCACGTTGCAAACTGACAATTTTGTAAACCCATTACAAACGATTCAGTGAAATTCAGTTTTTGTAATCCGCTAAAGGTGAACAATAGAAACGCGGTCATTTTACGAGAGAAAATGTTCACAGAAGTGCAATTTAACGGCACATTTCGTTCACACAAAAAAAAAAGTCTAGTCGTTAACAAATTTGTAAATTGGTTGAAAATATCAACCACATGAAATATTATTTGAATGGGTCAGCTATAGTTCTTTCTGAGGTGCAAAATACTTTGTGCAACAAGTCTTTGTGATTACATTAATACTGAAATAGCGAGTTGATGATTCAAATCACATCATGAGTATCAAAGCATGCAATGCAGCTTGACACCTTGGTATATACTATTGATTAGTGTCACCTCAATGTGATTACTTATTATTTTCTACAAATAATTAAGACGAATTACCATGGATCATTTCTTGTCATTGGTGACTAATTTTACGAAGTTGCATTTAACCATTTGAATCATTGTATAGTTACACCACAAGTACTTTACAGCAAATGCCAAACAGGCCATACTCAATCAGATCTTTGACAAAGTCCATGATACCAAGCAAAATGGTAGATGGTGGGGGCAGGTGTGCAGGAGTCCCCCCGCACACCTGCAAAAATGCAAATATATTTCAATTATTCCCCTAACAAATCAGTAAAGTAGAATTTGTTAACTAAAACTCCAACTAAAAGCCTGCTTTTTTTATTGTTCGGAACCAACAATTTGTTGACAAAAACATAAACTAGAGAATTGAACTCGATATTACTGTATAGTCAATTCAATGAGCTTCAATGCATTGTAATACATATACCTTCTCTGGTGCATCCGCATCCTACCCAGTGCCATTCAAATGCGATTATTTCAAAAAGTAAAAAAATAATTGAAGATGAAAACAATGGTGACTTATAGCCGGATAAATTGTCAAGGTTATGGTTCATAAACCAAATCAATTGACCACTCCTATCTGAAATTATGGTATAAATACTCCTGATTTTTACCAAAAACTGTAACACCTCCACCCATTCGCTATACCTCAATTCGTGACACAAAGCCATAATCAACGTGCAAAAGAAAAAACAAATAGTTTGCATTTGTCCCTCAATCTCAAAGCAATTCCATCTGCAAAAGGCAAAGAATCTTTGTACATATCTCAAATCTGCCAGGATCCATATGCAAGAGGCAAAGACACCTGTTAGCAATTGTGTCCCATATTAGTCTGCATTCAACAGAATAGGATGATGCAGATGACATAAGCCACACATCTGTGCCTGATTGTCTATCTGTCTGTCTGTTTGTATAATGTACCATATTATATGAACATAATGTCCAACATGTCCAATTAAATCAAAGTGACACAATGTTAGTAAGGACATTAATCTTGTCAATAATCTTGTCATAGAGAGATATTGGTCATATATGACCCGCCATATCTAAAAGTACCATCAGGGTCCCCAAACGAAAATTGGTTTTTTTGTCTCATCTGAAAGATTATATTTTAAGCTTTAAAATGACACCTTGCTTTTGGTTATTGGATGTTAGATTACAAAGTTACATTTAAATTGGTAAAAGGCATTGGGCTGATTCAGAAAACTATAGTTCTGTGCAAATCGAGTTTAAAGTTTCTGTACTGGTAAAACTTGAATAAAGAAAGGATTTGTATCTCGGTTTTTAAAACATATGTCTTATGTTTTGGATGTTGGAACCTGATTAATATGATAGAATACAATTCAAAAGTAACGTTTCTGATGAAATTAGAAATTTGACCTTGGACGTGATTTTTGACTATGCTCAGCTTTGATTGCCCGTATCTCATAATTTACTATGCCGACCTTTTGATATGACGGGGCACATATGGGTACTCTGGCAAAAGAATGGTAATTTAACTAAGAATGCAGCTGTCAAGCCAGTCAAGCCTTTTTTTTTCTTTTTTTTTCCAATTTGGTGGAAAAATGTAAGATGCGTATTGCATTGTAGTCAAGTAATACTAATAGTAGCGCGCACAACAGAATGCACAGCGGAGTCACTACCCACCCACGCAGCGTCGGTCCAGGCATGGCGCCCGCGTTGTGCAATCCCCTAACTTAGCCAAATTTTTAGGGTGCAAATAGACCTGTTTCCTAAATATACTTTTGTTAATCTACGGTCATATGTATCTCTGATAATAAAAACCTTTTTGATTAGAAGCCAAGGCATAAAAGACTCTTTACACTGTCCAAGTTCCTGCATTCCAAGTTTTAAACCTGCTTTAATCTCTCTTAAACAAAGAACATGTCTCCCTAGGTAAAATTGAGTACAATCTTAGCACAACCATCCTAAGGTGCACATAAGGAACAGCATTCTAGTACAAATTACGTACAATACTACTACATATTTTACACTAGAATTGTACTAAAATTTATTAGAAATTTGTTCCAAATGTGACCATAGGAATGTTGTACTAGAATTGTACTCGGTTTTTGACAGAGCTGCCAACACAAACTGCAGACAAAATTCAAGGAGCTAATAATGACCTTTACC